>PVKM010001018.1:18294-87287 GCA_004027735.1 Carollia perspicillata
GTGCAGTTACAACTCCTGAAACCAGACAGAGCATTTTCCAATAGGGGAAGTGATTCAAATTTACAGAAGTAACTGATACAGAACTGTCATTCTCAGATTTATTTCCTCTTTTATATTACAGCTTTGACAAAAATTATGGCTCACTGTTGGAACTGTACTGAGAGAAGGCAGATAAAAACCTGAGAGAAAGTCTGTCTTTCATCAAAGGACCAAGAAAAGGGGCTGGTGTGGTAGGGAGTGTGAAGGGAATGCAGATCAGGAGAAGGGATCTGATAATTCTGTATGTGGATAAGCACAAGTCCCAATTCAGTCTTAATGTTCTGGTGATAAAACTGAGAAAATGAGCCAATACAAAATGAGAGGAAAATCTCTTTTTTTCAAGTTTTTTCTCTTTTTTATTTTTTAAATATGTTTTATTGATTATACTACTAAAGTTATCCCATTTGTCCCCCCCCTCTATTTCCCTCTGCCCTGCAAGCCCCTCCCACCCACATCCCACACCCTTAGTTCATGTCCCTGGACCATATATATATATATATATATATATATATATATATATATATATATATATATATATATATATATATATATATATTGCAGCATGCCCACAAAAGCATTGTTTCATTTTGTCTGTTTTTTGCAGTTTTCTCCATTTCCATATCATTTTTTCAGTTGGAGGTGGCCCAAAGTGTCTCTCCGCTGCTCTGTTCCCATGTTCTTTATATATATATATAAAATTCTTTGACTTCTCCATTTCCTATACTATTCTTAACCTACCCCAGTCTATTTTGTACAGTCCATTTATATTTCTTATTCTCTGCACCTCTTCCCCAATTCTCCCCACTGCCCCTCCCCACTGGTAACCCTCCATGTGATCTCCATTCCTGTGATTCAGTTCCTGTTCTAGTTGTTGACCACACTTTTTCTATCCATATCTTCATGCCATTTTTGTGCATCCATCCTTTGTCATGAACATGAACAATAACTCCTCTTGGGATTGCCTCTTTTGGCATATTTTTTTCTCTCGAAAGTCAGCATTGGTGGCAGTTTGGTGCTGTCTGCACAGCAGGACAACATAACCATGTAATGGGTTTTATCATGCCCTGAGGTTTTCATGGTTATGGTTTTGACACCTTTTACATCAACAGTCTTGTTTGATGGAACATCAAAAGTTAATGGGATTTCACCCATGTTCCCAATCTGGCTGATTTAAAATCCATTTTTCTTTCTTGCACCCAGTAAAAATTTGTGAAAAGATGCAATCTTGGACTCATATTCTATAGGCATTATTTGTACAATCCTAGTTTTGGCGCACTAGCAAGGACACATCTCTTCATAAATTTGTGGCACCATGACGGTAATCCAGTGAAGTCCTCAATGCCTTTCTCTGCAGCAAGACGTTTGGCTTCATATATGATCATTTTTGTAGATACTGAAAAGCCATTGTTCCTGTGACATGTGATCCGCTTTTTCATATCCACTTCTAACTGTGGCCATTTTGCAGCATGCCCACAAAAGCATTGTTTCATTTTGTCTGTTTTTTGCAGTTTTCTCCATTTCCATATCATTTTTCCAGTTGGAGGTGGCCCAAAGTGTCTCTCTGCTGCTCTGTTCCCATGTTCTTTGGTGTACTTCACTACCTCCAGTTTAAAAGGGATTTCATATGAAATCCTTTTCTACTTTGACATCTTTCCACAATTATGGTAGATTCAGCAGGAGACTACGGTGCACCATCATATCTTTCAACAACAAAATACAGTAATGACAGAACTATCAGCACTATGTCCTTCATAGTTATGGGGTAACTGTAGCTGAGAACATCAGTGGATGATGCACTGTTATGGGGGAGATCTGCTGCTGGAGGGCCACAGGTTTTATGGGGACAGCAGTTTTGCACAACCTGTGTGGCTCTGCAGTTGTTGCCAAATTACAGCTCCTATCATCCCAACCTGTCCAAGCACGGTGGGAGTTGTAGTTTTGCAACAGCTGCAGGGCCACATTGACAGGTAACCCTGCAGTGGAATTTGCCTATGTTAATGTTAATTGGGGGGGGGGGGGCACACCAGTCACGTGATGGAGGCACTACAGGCGCTGCAGGCTTTCTTCTCCTAACATGCCTGCACCACCTGTATCCTCCTCCCTAGCACTATAGTATGCCACAGTGGGGACTCTGCTCCTGCCTCCCTTGCTTCATACTGCAGGGACACCCCTTCCTCCCAGCCCAGAGCCTGTAGCATCACCCTACTCCTGATGCCTCTGGCTTCTGGCAGTAGCGACCCTGCTCCTGCCTCCTGTGACTCCACTTCACCACTGTCCCCCACAACAGTGAGCCAGGTAAGCTACATTCAGACTATAAGATGCACCTCCATTTACCTCCCAAGTTTGGGGGAGCTGCATCTTATAGTACAAAAATTACGGTACTACAGTAGTCCATTCGTGGTCTACTGGTTTCACCTTATTCCCATATTTAGACTCATACTCCTTTAGAAATCTCAGTGTGGCCATGTCACTCTTCTACTAGAACCTTCCAATGGCTCGCTATTCACTCAGAGTAAAACCCAAAATCCTTCTAACAGTTTAAAATCCCTTAAGTAATCTGGTCTTTCATCACCTCTTAAGTCACATTCCTTTCTTCTCTCCCCCTCAGTCATTCTCCTCCAGTCACACTGACCTGCTGTTCTTCAAACACTCCTGCCTTTTCATTGACTGTTCTGCTTTCTTACTGTTTATTTGCATACCTAGCTTTCTTAACTCCTTCAAACCTTTACTCAAAAGTCCCCTTCACAGTGAAGTTTTCTTTTATGGTTCTTTTTAAAAATATTTATTTATTTTATTTTTAGACAGAGAGGAAGGGAGGGACAAAGAGAGGGAGAGAAACATGCACGTATGGTTGCTTCTCACATGCCCCCTACTAGAGACCTGGCTAGAAACTCAGGCATGTGCCTTGGGTGGGAATCAAGCCAGTGACCTTTTGGTTTGCAGGCCAGTGCTCAATCAACTGAGCCATACCAGCCAGGGTGTGTTTTTTTTTTTAAGAAATGTTTTTTAAATATTTTATTTATATATTTTTAGAGAGGAGAAGGGAGAGAGAAGAAAGGGAGAGAAATATCAATGTGTGGTTGCCTCTCACGGACCCCATCTGGGGACCTGGCCCACAACCCAGGCATGTGCCCTAGACTGGGAATTGAACTGGCAACCCTTTGATTTGTAGGCCAACACTCAATCCACTGACCCACACCAGCCAGGACATGATTTTATTGTATTTTACTGTTTATGCTATTAAAGTTGTCTCCACTTCCCGCACTTTACCCACCTCTACCCAGCACCCCCACCTCAGGCAATTCCCACACTTTTGTCCATGTGCATAAGTCATGGATATATATTTTTTGGCTACTCCTTTCACTTTCTTTCACCCAGTCCCCCCTTCCCCTGTCCTCTCACAAATATATGCACCCTTTCTTCATTGTAATGTTATTTACAATAGCCAAAATTTGGAAACAGCCTAAGTGTCCATCAGTAAATGAATGGATAAAAAAGCTGTGGTACATTTACACAATGGAATACTATATAGTAGTGAAAAAGAAGGACCTCTTACATTTTGTGATGACATGGATAGACTTGAAGACTCTTGTGCTAAATGAACCTTTCTCTGATCATCCTTTTTAATAGTGTTATCAGCCTCCATCCTGGCACTCCTTACTCCTCTATCTATTCTTTATTTAATTTTTCATAGCATTTATCAGTTTTAAATAAGTATATATTTTGTTGTTTATTATTCATTATCTGCTTCTCTCTCCACTATCTCCTTGAGGGCAGGGATCATTGCTTGTTTTGTTCATCATTGTACCCTTAGAGTCTAAAACTGTGCCACTTACATAGTTGGTGCTCAGTCAGTACTTATTGGATGAATAAAATGATGGACTGTATTCCTGAGAATAAAGCTATGCAGCATATTTGTGCAGGAAAAAATAGGCCTTATGTAAGTGTAATGATTTAATAGTTATTTGTTATCATTATTGCACATACTATATGTTCCAAGAACATTCCTTCTTAAATGGATGAAAAAGTCTTCTTTGTATGTAGACAATATTTTAACTACTACACAGGTAATATTCAACTTTCTTGTCAATTAATACTTTGTGGGACAAATTTATACTTGAATTTGATTCTTTAGCCACAGCTTCTCTCAAGGTGCATAGTAGGTATTCAGTAATTGTTGGTTGGTTAGGTGGTGGGCTGAATAAATGAATAGAAAAATATCCTAATTGATGTTCTTATGTACCTTCTCCTCTAACCACACTGGATTATTTGCCTTTCTTTGTGTATTATTTATCCTGTAATGCTTAACTCCTAGCATTCCCCTGGCATATAGTAAGTACCCATAGTACATTGGATAGGTAAATGAATAATGAGTTACTGATGCACTAGAAATGTTCATTGAATTCAGTTAATCATTGCTTTGTTGACTTCATTTCACCATCTAGTGTGGACATAAGTTGAACCCATCTATACTGTTGAAGGATTCATGTTCTATCCTTCACTGATATTGCTCTATAGGTTCTAATAATCTATGGAGAAAGATAAGATGAATTTCTTGGTTTAGTTTGGTTATAGCTTCAGCAGTATCACTCTTTTAAAATCCAAAATTCCAAAATTCCAAAATTCCAGCTTCTCCATTCATTTGTTGTCATTGGTACTAAGTCTATTACATCCTCAGGAGGCTTACTAGCATATTAAAAATAAAAACATAATGTTTCCATGAAAAAGCCTCCCAATGTTAACATACACTGTATAACCATTGATAAAATAATTAGATTAATTCATCTCTTAGAGCTAGGTTTTTAGGAGCTGACTCAACTAAAATGATGTTTAAGTATTCAGTTATAAAATGAATCTATACAGAGATGATATATCAGATTCATTTTTATATTTATGTTTGCATTTTGACATTGTTGCAGGAAAAATGAAAACATTGTTCAAAAATCTATTAATTTAGGTTTATCGTTTATGTAACAGCAGCAATAAACTCACAAAAGATATGTAATGGCTCAAAGACTGTCAGACAGTTGTCTTCTAGTTTCAGGATAGTATCAGGCTATAAATTTATAGAGAAAAGGCTGTTAGCATTCATATTTGAAAAGAAATAAGGTTCAGTGGTTAACGACATCTTTTACATCAATAAGGATTAGGTTTAGCTGTAACAAATATGTGAAAATTAGCTCCTTAAATACAATATAGGTATATGTCAGTACAGAGAGAGGCAGTTCAGGACTAGAGTCAGTACTCCATAGTTTTAGGTATCCAAGCTTCTCTTACATTGTTGCACAGGTATGCTTGGTTTTGACTCCCAAAGTTCCCTCAGAGACCAAGATAGTTCCAGGAGTTGCATTCACATTCCCTGAAGCAGAAAAAGGGCAAGAAGGAACAACAATGGTGTCACCTCCATTTTTCTTGGAAGTACCAGACCAGATTTCCACTTATCTTGAACACAGATTTGATTCTGAGAAGTGGTCTATCACTCTTATGCTCAAGCTGGTTTGGGTTTAGATTTTGTCACCTTCAACCATAGAATAATAATCCATACAACTTCATTTTAAAGCATTTAATCACAATCTCCTTTGGATTTTAGTTATTTGTGTATGCATCTCATCCTCTGCATCCTTGTGAATTCCTTGAGAACCAACATCATGACTGATTAGTCCTGTATCTTTCAAACCATTACTGACTACATAATATGTGTCAGGTAGTATGCTAAGTGTTGGAGAATCTAATGGTGAATGAGGTACACAGTCACTGTCCTGATGGAGTTTAGTTAAGGAGACAGACAATAAAGAAGAAAATATGAGGTGCTGATAAGAGTTATGTTGAAAATAGAATAGAATCTTGTTGAAAATGACTAAGTTCTAATTAAAGGAAATTGGTAAGGGAAGGCTATTCTGAAGGAGCACAAACCTGAAATGACAAGAAAGAAGCCATCCTGAGAAAGTTAAAACGAGTATTCAAGGCACACGGAATAGCTAGTGCAAAGGTCCTGAAGCGGAGATAAACTTGTTGCTGTCAAATGTTGGAAAGATGATTGGCTGTATCATTTTTTGATGCAATGGGGTACATTGATCTGATGGCCTTGCTATTGTTAACTGGAAGAATGTGTTACAATGTTATTCAAAACAACCTCAAAAGCTTTTGCAAATATTAGTAGTGGAAATTCTAGAGATAGTAAGATTAGGAATTTTTAAGTATATTTTATTGATTATTTTTATTAGAATTGTCTTTTTTTTCCCTTTTCTCCCCAAATACCCAGTACACCTCACCCTCCAGCATTCCCCCGACTTAGATCATTTCCATGGATCATACATATAAATTATTTGGCTTCTCTATTTCCTATACTATTCTTAAACTCCCCCTGTCTATTTTGTATCTATCATTTATGATTCTTATTCCATGTACCTTTTACTCCATTCTTCCCCTTCCCTCTCCCCACTGGTAACCCTCCGTGTCATCTCCATTTCTGTGATTCTGTTCCTGTTCCAGTTGTTTGCTTATTTTGATTTTTAAATTCAGTTGTTGATCGTTGTGAGTTTGTTGTCATTTTACCATTCATAGTTTTGATCTTCTCTTTCTTAGATAAGTCTTAACATTTCATGTAGTAACAGCTTGGTGATGATGAACCCCTTTAACTTTACCTTGTCTGGTAAGCACTTTATCTGCCCTTCAATTCTAAATGATAGCTTTGCTGGATAGAGTATTCTTGGTTGTAGGTCCTTTTAATCACTTTGAATACTTCTTGCCAGTCCCTTCTTGACTGCAAAGTTTCTTTTGAAAAATCAATTGATAGTCTTATGGGAACTCTTTTTCTCATGCTGCTTTTAAGATACTCTCCTTATCTTTAATCTTGGGTAATTTAATTGTTATATGGATTTCTATGTTTCTCCTTGGATCCAACTTTTTTTGGGAATCTCTGAGCTACCTGGACTTGCATGTGTAGTTCCTTCTCCAAAATGGGGAAGTTTTCCTTCATTATTTTTCAAGTAAATTTTCAGTTTCTTGCTTTTTCTCTTCTTCTTCTGACACCCCTATGATTTGGATGTTGGAACATTTAAAATTGTCCTGGAGGTTCCTCAGCTTCTCCTCATGTTTTTGAATTTGTGTTTCTTCATTCTGTTCCAGTTGAATATTTATTTCTTCTTTTTGTTCCAAATCATTGATTTGGATCCCAGCATCCTTCCCTTCACTGTTGGTTCCCTGTGGATTTTTCTTTTTCACTTAGTGTAGTTTTCATTTCTTCCCTTATGTTTTTGCCACACTAATGTGTTCCCTGAGCATCCTGATCACCAGTGTTTTGGACTCTGCATCTGATAGGTTGGCTATCTCCATTTCAACTAGTGCTTTTTCTGGGGTTTTGTTCTGCTCATTCATTCAGGACACCTTTCTCTGTCTCCTCAATTTGGCAGCCTCACTGTGTTTGTTTCTGTATATTAGTTAGATCTGCTTTGACTCCCTATCTTAACACACCTGTTAAGTTGTATGGGGTGGAGCCTTAGGTATTTGCCAGGGCAGAGCAATCTGTTTTACCACTTTGTGATGCTGTGGGGGGGATGGGTTGGAGAGAGAACAATGCTCCTTCCTGGCTCCTGGAGGCTTGCCTGACACATGCCCTGTTTCCAGTCATTTAACCCACTTTCAGTATGTGACAGTCACCCTTCTAGCTATTGCCATGGGAATTATTCCCAGAGTAGATGGGTTTGCATTGTTCTAAGTGTGTGCAGGACCTTAAAATGGATGCTCCTTAATAACTGGCATTTCTTCCACAGCCCCAATCCCCAATGGTTTTTACAGCCAAAATTATGAGGTTTTCTCTTTTTGGCACTGGAACCCTGGGGTATGAGGACTTCCCAAATGTGGGATCGCTCACTCCCAAGGTATCCCTCCCAATTTTTACCCACCACATGTGAATATGAGACCACCCATTCTGCCACCATGAGCGCCATTGCCTGTCTGTGTCACACCATGTCCTCTATGCCCAGGCTCTCCATCTCCACCCCTACCACCCATCTCAATAATCATGGCTGCTTTAAATCCTTGCTTGTTGGACTCATACAGTTCAATTTTATGGCAGTTCTGGGCGTTTTTTGTTTGTTTGTTTTCAAGTTAGTTGTGATTATTCTTGTTGTTGTGGGAGGAGGTGAAGTGTGTCTACCTACACCTACATAGACCATAAAGAAGTCTATGCTATGCTTTTTTAAATGTTCATCAGTAGAAGCAGGTAAACAGCTGTTCTGGAGCTGTTACCCTCAACAAGCAGCCAATCAGTGTAATACAAGACAACTAAACTTTGCCTTATGGAAAAGTAGCTTCACATATGGAAAAAAAAAATTCTATTGATATCTTTTCATTTCTCATTCTGACATTTCCATATATGAGGCTATCATTTATTAAGTACCTATTATATGTCAGGCATGTATTTATTTTTATGGGACCATTATCTCTTTGTTTCTTTATTGTTGTTCTTATTTTTATCCTTAGTTATCTTTATTTTAGTTATCCTTATTTTCCCCCATTGCTCTCCCCTTCCCCACCCACCCTTGGTTCCCACAGTCAATCACCACCCTGTTTTCCATTCCCATGGGTCACTTATACTTGTTCTATAACTAGGCCCTTCCCTTTCTTTCTTCCCTTCCCTCCCTCCTCACTCCCTTCTGGTCCCTGTCAGTCTGCTCCATGTTTTCATGGCTTTGGTTCTATTTTGCTTGTTTGTTTATTTTGTTAATTATGTTCTTGGTATAAGTACGATTGTATATGATTTGTCCTCACCATAAATGCTAGGAAATTTAATATGTAATTTCTTCCATGGCTGATGTGGCTTAGTGGATTGAGTGCCAGCCTTCAAAACAAGGGGTTGCAGGTTTGACTCCCAGTCAGGGTTTCAGGCCAGGTACCCAGGAGGGGGCACATGAGAAGCAGCTGCACATTGATGTTTCTCTCCCTCTCTTTCCCCCTCTCTTCCCCTCTGAACATAAATAAATAATTTTTAAATGTAATTTCTAATCTTTACAACAACACTTCAAGGTAGTCAGCATCATCCCCAATTTATAAATAGTGTAAACTTTCTACTACTGCTGTAACAAATCACTACTAACTTAGCTTAAAACAACATCTATCCATATCTTGGAAGAGGATGGAGAGGTAGGTGGGAGTGGAGCCCGCTTCCTCCTGTGCCCAGCTGGAATGCCAAGCTGATCTTCAAAAAAACAGAATGAACAGCCAAAGGAAACTCAGCTTATATGAAGTTTGGAGGCCAGAATTATAATTTAGGACATTAAAAACAGTAAGAAGATTGCATTGGAACAGTTAGGTCACTGGGACCTGTGCAGGGACCAAGGCTGCTGTGGCTTCTGGCCCAGCACCTGCTGTGGGATCCTTGGAAGAGAGCCAACCCAGAAGCTTCCACCCTTACCAAAGCAGGGAGGACACTGTGGCACCAGGATGGACCTGGATGCTTGAAGTCACTGTGGGGAATAAAGAGGAAGTGGGAGATGCAAAGAGGCTGTGTTCACCTGCTGGGGCTGTGGACACTGGCTAGATTATTACCTGTGAACTTGGGGAGTCAGGTGACACCTGGAGAAGGGAAAAGAGTTGGGTCGTGTCACACCTTGAACCAGATAGTCTCCAGCCTGGTAAGAAAGTTGGGTTGTGTGAAAAGCCAGGTGCTTGTTAAGGATGGCAGGCTTAAACAAGTGGATTTTACTCAAAAAAAGCTGTCAGCTACTCTTTAAGAAACTCTTCTCCAGTGGCTGGCTTGTGCTATGGCTGGCTCATGAGGAGGAAGGAGGAGGCATACCTCACAGACCATTCAGAGGAAGACAGCAAGGCTCAGGGAATTTAGCAGTACTCGGAGAGACTTAATTTAGTGCAGGAGCTGAATGGTCCTGAAGAAACTGAGAGTGCACAGTGTCCAGGCCAGCAATGAGCGTGAAGGTGTTGTGTTAGTTGCCCCTAATTAGTGCACCTAATGGGTGGCACAGCTGGTGGAATAAAGGTGCTAACCTGGTGCAGATGGGCACTGGGTGCCTGGTAGCTCATAGAGGACCTGGGCTGGAGGCTGGGCAACTGTGAAGACTGCTGCTCAGACCTGACCCCCATCCTCACAAAAACAAAAGAAGGGAGAAAAGCAAAGCCTAGCCCTACTCTGCCTGCAGCAACCAAGAAGACCAGCAGAACTCCTCTGGCAGGTTTAAAATCAGCAGGAAGGTTTTTTTTTCTTTCACCTTTTTTCTTTTTTTCCGAAGTGAAACAATAAGACCTGGAGCTGTGAAAGGTCCACACACAGATCCAAAGATGTAGAACAAGGCTAATCCCAACAAATGGGAAACTGAGAAAAATTTATCTTTGATAAACTATAGAACTTGCATTTTACTGTTTATTTGTATCATTATTATTATCTTCATTATTTTTACTTCTTTTATTTATTAGTTTTTTTATGTCTCTTCTTTCTATTTAGTTTTTTTTGTTTGTTTAATTGAATTGCTTGACTGGTTTTCCTTGTTCTCTCTTTCATATTGTATTTTAATATTCTTTTCATTTCTCTCGTGTTCCAATAACACACTACTCTTGATTGAGTACTTTCTACTCTTGTTATTCAAATCATATATTTCTTATCATATTACTGTTGTCCCAGTATTACTGTAAATAATCATTATTCAATATAATTGTAAATAATGCATTGCACCCCTCCCTGATCTTAAAACTTTTCACTATCTTCCTGAGTTTTATTACTGTTTTGGTTAAATCTATTGTCTCGCATACTACACCTACTTTCTATCATTTACCCTCACCTTATCTCATCATCTAACCTCCTAGAAGCACTCTGTTTTCTGGAATCAGCTCACAATACATTTCCCCTCTAACAAAACTCTTACCTTGTTTTCACCTTTTATAAAAAGTGATTAACTGGGTGAAATATCACACTTAGTGCTATACTTATCCAAAGGATCTCCTATCTCTTCTCTACTTGTTTGTACTGTACATCTCATAGAATACTCTCCCACTGCCTTAACCCATTCTGCTTTCCCCTGCCACTGATCACATACAAGATTAGGTGAGAGCTGTGAACACCAATATACCTGCTGGAAGGAGAGAACCCATCAACAGGTAAAAACCCAGGTACAAGAAGAGAGCCCACACAAACAGAAAAAGGAAAGCCTAGAGCATCCAGACAAGGAGATCAAAGAGACCACAACCCTGAATCCCATGTAATTCCTATCATAGAAATTCACCCTACAAAGTCAGGTAGCAAAGTGCAGGAAGTGCAGACACAACAAAAAAAGTCACCAAAAATGGGGTGACAAAATAGAATCTGCAATCAAAAGGAATGGAAGACTCTCCAATAAGATAACTAAATGAAATGTAGGTAAGCAAGCTATCAGATTTAGAACTCAAAATAATGGTTATGAGGATGTTCGGGGAACTCACAGGCAACATAAGGAACTGAATGGTAAGAAAAACACCTGCGTAAAAAAGGAAATAGGGACTATAAGAAAAAACAGGAAGAAATGAAAAATAGGATTTCTGAAATAAAATACACTAGAAGGACTTACATGGCAGCCTGGATGAAGCAGAGGAGTGAATTTGTGAGCTGAAAGACAAGGTGGAAAGAAAAACCCAGGTGGAGCAAATGCTCCAAAAGCAACTGAAAAATATGAAGACAGCTTAAAAGCACTCCAATATAACATGAAATGCAGCCACATCCTAATCATAAGAATACCAGAAGGAGAAGAAAAAGAAGAAGGGATACAAACCTTGTCTGAAAAAAAAAAGTGACAGAAATCTTTCCAAACCTGGACAGTGAAAAAAACTTATAAGTGCAGGAAGAACAGAGTCCCATTCAAGATGAACACAAAGAGACATACTCCAACGCAAAGCAAAATTAAAATGCCAAGATTAAAGACAAAGAGATAAATTTAAAAGCTGCATTGCAGAAACAAGAAGTAACATGCAAAGGAGCACTGAAAAAGCTAGCAGCTGATTTCTCAATAGAAACACTCTAATACAGGAGAGAACAGCAAGAAATTTTCCAAGTAATGAAAACCGAAGGCCTGGAATGAAGAACACTCTACCCATGAGGCACTGAATTAAAATGGAAATAATAAATTTCCCAGGCAAAAGAAGGCTGAAAGAATAAATCTCCACCAAACCAGCACTACAGGAAATGCTAAAGGGACTGCTATAAGAAAAGGAAGGAAAAGAATAAGAGAGAGAGGAATACAGTACAGTGGGGGGAAATGAATAAATACCTATCAATAATAACCTTAAATATTAATGGATTAAATGCTTCAATCAAAAGACACAGAGTCACTGAATGGATAAGAATTCACGACCCACACATGTGTTGCCCACAAGAGACCCACATCAGAACAAATGACCTACACAGACTGAAAGGGAAAGGTTGGAAACAAATATTCCAAGAAAATGGACAGAAAAAAAAGGCAGAGTAGTAATACTCATATAAGACAAAATAGACTTTAAAATAAAGACCATAAAAAGAGATCCAGGAGACTTCATAATACTCAAGAGAAAAATCCATCAAGAAGACATAAACATTATAAACATATAGGCATCCAACATACAGGTACCCAAACATATAAGAAACATATTAGATGACTTCATGAAAGATATAGATAGCAACACAAATATAATAGGGATTTTAAAACCCCACCATCAAAAATGGATAGATCTTCCAAACAAAATATCAACAAAGATATCGCAGCATTGAACAAGGTCCCAGATCAAATGCTCCTAACAGATGTGTGTGTGTGTGTGTGTGTGTGTGTGTGTGTGTGTGTGTGTGGCCATCCCAAAGAAGCAAAGAACACATTCTTTTCCAGAGCACATGGAACATTTTCAAAGCTGGACCACATGATAAGACACAAAACAAGCCTCAACAAGATCAAGAAAATTGAAATCATATCAAGCATTTCCCCTGACCACAAGGGACTGAAAGTAAAACCAACCTAAAGAAAAAAACTCAAAAACACTCAAATCATGAAGATTGAATAGCATGCTACTGTACAATGAAGGGATTAAAAATGAGACCAGGGAAAAAATCAAGAAGTTTCTGGAAACAAATGAAAATGAACTCACAACAATCCAAAACTTACGGGACACAGTGAAAGCAGGCCTGAGAGGGAAATTCACAGTGATACAGACTTACCTAAAAAAAGAGAAACATTTCAAACAAACAACCTAAGCCTACACCTACGGGAACTGGAGGAACAACAACAAAGATACCCCAGAGCAAGTAGAAGGAAGGAAATAACCAAGATCAGAGCAGAATTAAACAACATAGAGACTAAAAGCACAATTCTAAGGGTTAAAAGATCCAGGAGCTGGTTCTTTGAAAAGATAAACAAAATAGATAAACCTTTAAGCAGGCTCTTCAAGAAACAAAGAGAGAGGACCCAAATAAACACAAACAGAAATGAAAGAGGAGACATTACAACTGATACTGCAAGAAATACAAAGAATTGTAAGAAATTACTACAAAACTGGAAAGCATTATGCTAAGTGAAATAAGCCAGGCAGTAAAAGAGAAATACCATATGATCTCACCTTTAACAGGAACCTAAGCAACAAAACAAACAAGCAAGCAAAATATAACCAAAGACATTGAAATAGAAAATGAGACAACAGTAACCAGAGGGGAGAAGGGAGGGAATTTCAGGGGGAAAAGGGAAGGGATTATAGGAACAAGTATAAAGGATACATGGACAAAAACTAAGGGGGGTGGAAATGGGAGGGAGGTGGGGAGCACTGGGGGGGGTGGACTGGGACGGGAGTAAAAGACAGAAAACTGTACTTGAACAACAATTAAAATAAAAAAATAAAGGAAAAAAAGAAATTACTACAAAAAAAAACTATATGCCAAGAAATTTGAAAACCTAGGTGAAACAGACAAATTTATCGAAAAAATATAATCTTTCAAAACTCAATGAAGAAGAAGCAGAAAGCCTGAACAGACCAATAACATCTGATGAAATTAAAGCAGTAATCAAAAAACTCCTGACACACAAAATCTCTGCACTGGACAATTTCACAGGAGAATTTTACAAAGCATTTAAGGAAGAGCTAACCTCTATCCTTCTCAGACTGTCGTCCAAAATCCAGGAAGATGGAAGACTCCCAAACTCTTTTCATGAAGCCAGCATCATCCTAATTCCAAAATGAGAAAAAGACACAACAAAGAAAGAAAACTTCAGGCCAATATTGCTGATGAATGTAGAAGCTAAAATCCTCAACAAAATATTGGCAAACTTCATCCAATAATACATTAAAAAGATCATACACCATGGCCAAGTGGGATTCATCCCAGGGATGCAAGGATTGCATAATATTCACAAATCAATAAACCTAATACATCACATAAAGAAAACAAAAGATTAAAATCACATGAACATAGCAATAGATGCGGAAAAAGCATTTGACAAGGTACAGCATCCATTTATGATAAAAACACTCAGCAAAGTGGGAATAGAGGAAGCATTCCTCAACATAATAAAGGCTATATATGAGAGACATACAGCCAACATCATACTCAATGGGCAAAACTAAAAAAATTCCCACTAAGATCAGAAGCAAGACAAGGTTGTCCACTTTCAGCACTTCTATTCAACAAAGTATTGGAAGTCCTAGCCACAGGAATCAGACAAGAAAAGGAAATAAAAGGCATCTAAATTGTAAAAGAGGAAAAAAAGCTGTCATTGTTTTCAGATGACATGATAGTGTACAGGGAAAATCCTATAGACTCCACCCCAAAACTACTCAACCTAATAAATAAATTTGGCAAAACAGCAGAACACAAAGTCAATATTCACAATCAAAGGCATTTTTATACACCAACAATGAAATATCAGATACAGAAACCAGGGGGGGAAATTCCATTTGATTTAGCAAAAAGAAAACTAAAGTACCTATGAATAAACCTGACCAAGGATGTGAAATACCTGTACACAGAAAACAACACAGCACTGAAGAAAAAGTTAAGGAAGACACTAATAAATGGAAGCATGTACTGTGTTCAAAAATTTTAGAAATTAACATCATCAAAATGTCCATATTACTCAAAGCATACATTAAATTCAATGCAATCTTTATTAAAATACCAATGGCATATTTCACAAATATAGAACAAACATTTCAAAAATTTATATGGAACATGAATGAGCCTGAATAGCTGCAGCAATTTAGAGAATGAAATTCAAAGTATTATCGATCACAATATGTGACATCAAACTATATTAAAAGGCCATGGCCATCATAATAGTCTGGTGCTCCCATAAGGAAAGACATATAGATCAATGGAACCGAAGAAAGAGCTGAGAAATAAACCTAAGTCCTCTGCAGCCAACTAATATTTGACAGAGGGGGTAGAAGAATAAAATGGATTAAAAATAGCCTCTTCAACAAATTGTGTTGGGAGATCTGGACAGCTACATGCAAAAAAAAATGAAACTGTATCACCAACTTACCATATACAAAAATAAATTCAAGGTGGACAGAGGACTTAAATATAAGTTTTGACACCATAAAAGTTCTAGAGAATTTTCCTGCCTATGTTCTCCTCTAGGACTTTAATGGTGTCACAACTTACATTTAAATCTTTCATCCACCTTGAATTTATTTTTGTGTATGGTGTAAGTTAGTACTCAAGTTTCATTGTTTTTGCATATAGCTGTCCAGCTATCCCAACACAACTTGTTGAAGAGGCTATTTTTACTCCATTTTTATGTTGCTGCCCCTTGTCAAATATTAATTGCCTGTAGAGACTAGGGTTTATTTCTGGGCTCACTGTTCTGTTCCATAGGTCTATGTGCCTGTTTTTATGTCAGTACCAGGCTTTTTTGATTGCAGAGGCCTTGTAATACTGTTTGGTATCAGGTGCCCATCCATAAATGAATGGATCAAAAAACTATGGTGCACTTACACAATGGAATTCTATGCAGCAGAAAGAAGGAGGTCCTACCCTTAGGGACAGCAGGGATGGAACTGGAAAGCATTATGCTAAGTGAAATAAGCCAGGTGGTGAAAGACAAATACCATATGATCTGACCTTTAACAGGAACCTAATCAACAAAATAAACAAAGAAGCATAATATAATCAAAGACATTGAAATTGAGAACAGGCTGACAGTGACCAGGGTAGGAAAGGGAAGAGAATTTCAGGGGAAAGGGGGAAGGGTTTGGAGGAACAAGTATAAAGGACACATAGACAATAACAAAGTGGGGGTTGGAAAAGGTAGAGAGGTGGGGAGGGCTGGGGGGTGGGCTGGGATGGGGGTAAAGGTCAGAAAACTGTACTTGAACAACAATTAAATTAAAAAAGAAGAAAAAAATTCCTAGGGAAGAACATAGGCAGGAAAACCTAGGATATTCCACATAGCAATATTTTCACTGATATATCCCTTAGAGCAAATGATGTAAAGGAATTAACAATAAACAAATGAGATCTCATCAAAATAAAAAGGTTCTGCATGGCTAAACAAAACAGCATTAAAATGTAAAGAGAACCAACTGTATGGGAAAACATATTTGCCAATGATGCCTCAGACAAAGTTTTGATCTCCAAAATACAAAAAGAACTCACAGGACTCCACTCCGGGAAGACACACAACCCAATTAAAAAATGAAATAATTGAAAAAAAAAAGAGCAAAAGATCTGAAAAGACACTTCTCCAGGGAGGACATACAGAGGGCCCAGAGGCATATGTAAAGATGCTCAGCATTACTAGCCATCAGAGAAATACAAATTAAAACCACAATGAGATAACACATCACACTAGTCAGAATGACCATCATAAACAAATCAACAACCAGCAAGAATTGGAGAGTATGTGGAGACAAGGGAACCATAGTGCACCATTGGTGGTAATGCAGACTGGTTCAGCCACTATGGAAAACAGTATGGAATTTCCTCAGAAAACTAAGAATGGAACTGCCTTTTAACCCAGTAATTCCACTATTAGGATTATATCCTAAGAACCCTGAAACACCAATCCAAAAAAACCTATGCACCCCAATGTTCATAGCAACACAATTTACAATAGCTAAGTGTTGGAAGCAACCTAAGTGTCCAGCAGTAAATGAATGGAATGGTGGGCTGGGATGGGGGTAAAGGGCAGAAAACTGTACTTGAACAACAATTAAAATAGAATAAAATTTAAAAATATGGTATATTTACATGAAGGAATACTAGGCAGCAGAAAGAGAGGAGCTCCTACCCTTTGTGACAGCATAGATGGAACCGGAGAGCACATGCTAAGGGAAATAAGCCAGGAGGTGAAAGATGAATACCATATGATCTCACCTTTAACTGGAACTTAATCAACAACAACAACAAAAAAAAGTAAGCAAAATATAACCATAGACATTTAAATTAAGAACAAACTGTCAGAACCTGGGGGGAGGTGGGACAGGATAATGGGGGGCAATGGGGGAAGGTTTATTCTTTTCTTTTATTTTATTTTATTTATTATTTTATTTTATTTTATTGTTAAAGTACAGTTTTCTGCTTTTTACCCCCATTCCAGCTCACCTCCCCACCTCCCTCCCATTTCCACCCCCCCCTTGTTATTGTCCATGTGTCCTTTATACTTGTTCCTGCAAACCCACCCCCATCCAAAACCCTTTGGGTTTGCAGGAATATGTATAAAGGCCACATGGACAAAGCCAAAGGTGGTAGAATCAAGGATATTCGTGGGAATTGCTGGGGTGGGGGGATTGGATGGGGGAAAGTGGAGACAACTTTACTTGAATAACAATAAGAAGAACATCTATCTATTATCTCACATTTCTGAAGATCAAATCCAGGTATTACATGTCTGAACTGTGTCCTCCACTTAGTGTCTCAAAAGCTGAAGTCAAGGTTTGGCAGGTTTGTGCTCCTTATAGGAGGCTGAGGGGAAGAATCTTTCCTTCTGGTCACTGACAGGGTTCAGCCCTTTGTGGTCGTGGTATGAGATTCCCATTTCCTTGCTGGCTGTCATCTAAGAGCCTCTCCCAGCTCCTTATGATCCCTTCATTCCTTATTGCATTGTCCCTCCATCTTCAAACTAGCAAAGGTGAATCCAGTCCCTCCCACCTCTGCCACGTCTCTTCTGCTTCCCACTTCCTTGCATCCCACTGACTTCATCTGGAAAATGTTTGCCACTTTTATGGACTTGTGTTATTGGATTGGGCCTACCTGCATAACCCAGGACACTCTCCCCATCCAAGGTTCATAAGCTTAACTGTCTCTGAAAACTCAATTTTGCCATGGATGGTAACATTCACAGGTTCTGAAGATTAGGATATGAATACCTGGTGGTGGGGATAGGCATTATTCTGCCTACCACATTACCCAATATCACATATTTAGTAAGTAATAGAGGTCCATATGAACCAGGTCTATTTGGTATTAAGGCTCAATATCTTCCTGAGTTGAACCTGCCTATCTAAAATATTTAATGTGTTAGAGCATGTAATAAATTGGAAAACAGAGGAGGAAAATGTGTTAAAGGAGATATATATTTAGTAAAGTCTGTTTCCAATTTTGACATGATTTATACCTTTGGAATATGGTATTCAAAATAGTCAGCCCTGGCTGGCATAGCTCAGTGGATTGAGTGCGGGCCTGTGAACCAAACGATCGTGGTTCAATTCCCAGTCAGGGCACATGCCTGGGTTGCAGGCCAGTTCCCAGAGGGGACACACGAGAGGCAACCATACATTTATATTAAAAAATAAAAAATAAATAAAAATTTAAAAAGTCAAAGTTGTGAAATAAATCAATATTGTTCCTTCCCATGTTCTGAAGGAGTAGTAAGAACGCATATTAAATACTAGTAGATATACTTTTCACAATACATGTATATAAAATTGCCAGAATTGCTCTGCTAATTCATCCAAGACTAAACGTTCTTATTCCTGGCAGAATTGAAACCACTTTAAACACAAAACAATCTCTTATATCCCCCAAAACTAAAAAGCAGCACAACAATTTCAATACATTGATACCAATTGTTAGTTGTAGTCAAGGCTTCATAGTGTTTCCCAGAAGGGGGCACACTGACTTCCTGATAGGAGTGGGGCCTGGTTTTCCTCTCACTATGTGCTTAAAGGTAGTACCCACACTTATTTGGATCCAGGTATTGGTAGAGCCTTGTTAGAGTTAAAAGTTGTAGTGTAGAGCACAGAGATGATTGGGGCCTTGACAAATCACTTTCAGAGTTGAATCTGTCAGTGTAGCCCAGTTATAGACAACACACATACATTGAGTAGGTGCTTAAGAAATTTTTGTTTGTGCTTCTTTCCAACTTGGACCCAGCATAATGATTCCTGCAAAGAAGGGTGGTGAGAAAAAGAAGGACCATTCTGCCATCGACAAGGTAGTGACCAAAGAATACACCATCAGCATTCACAAGCACATCCAGGAAGTAGGTTTCAAGAAGTGTGCCCCTTGGACACTCAAAAAGAACAAGAAATTTGCCATAGAGATGAGAACTCCAGATGTACACATTGCCACCAGGCTCAACAATGCTGTCTGGGCCAAAGAAATAAGAAATTTCCCATACTGTATAAGATGTGGTTGTCAAGAACATGTAATGAGGATGAAGATTTATCAAACAAGCTCTATAATTTGGTCACGTACACACCTGTCACAACTTTTAAAAAATGTTTGCTTACAACTTCCACAATGTATTCCCATATCCAGTGATAATTTACCCATTTATTTATTCAATGTTTATATTAAGTATTTTGATGTGGTTATCACTGTACAAGGCATTGGAGATACAGCAATGCATGCCAGCATTTTTGCTCTAGAAAAGTTCATGTTCTATCTCAAACATCAATGAGTCTGAGAGTCCCAGGCGTGAAGACTGCTTCCTGGGTGAGGGGCTGCCCATAATTCAAGATGCAAGTAGGAAAGCCCTTCTTCTATTCCCATTTCTGAAGTGCCTGCTCCTGAAAAGCTCAAATCACTCTGGCCTTGAAGAACATTGACTATGAACATTAGATGAAACCCACTAAATTATATACACAAAAGGCTGAATTTTGTACAATGTGAATTATATATCAGTAAAGATATTTTTAATATCTTATTGACCCCTTATGGACCAGGAACTTTGATCAATTATGTACATGAATTATCTCATTTAAGTCTGAATAAAACCTTGTGAGGAGGTATTAGGTTTCATTCCATTTCATAGTTAAAGAAGCTGCAGGTTAGAACTGGTCTCATATGCCCCAGCTAATCAGCAGAGGAGCTAGGATTCAAACACCATTAGCCTGGCACCAGAGACCTCTCTCTTATCGGCTTTGCTGGACTGAATAAACTCTCCTGATTGGAAAGGCAAGTTGATGACAGTCTTGGGAACTCTATTAGAAGGCATTTTCTTTATTTATTCTTAGCCTGTGCATTGATAAAAGTTTTTAAGTATATACATAAAATTTGTCAAGGGTTTACTCTTGGAGAGTTAGTTTAGAGAGGGGTAGAATGAAAGAGGCTTTCTTATAATTTTATATGCCTCTAGATTTTTTTAATTTTTAAAAGTAAACATATTTCTTACATCACTTAAAAATAAATATCTTTTAAAATAGCCAGAGATTTAAATTATGGTTTTTATTTGGGCTGAGTTCAGAGTGCACCTGCCCTCAGACACTTCCCAAAAGGCAAAATCCTTAGCTAGATGGAATAGATGCGTGTGCTCATAAAAGAGCTAAAGGAGCCACCCACCCTGTTGGCTACTAGGCTTGACGCATACTTAGTGGTAGTCTCTAATGCCTAAGTGCCCATTTTCTTATGGTTTTTCAAGTGCAGTTGTCTCCATTTCCTCCCCACCACTCCCCACGGCACCACCCATGTCATTCCCACTATCAATCCTACCTCATTTCGCTTTGTTCATCTGTCCTTTAAACATATTTCTTGATGATGTTACTCCTTTATTCCACAATAATCACACTCTCTTTCCCCCCTGGTTATAGTCAGTTTGTTCTTTTTTGTTGTTGTTGCTCTTCAAGTACTGTTGTCTTCTTTCTCCCCACAACTACTCAATGCCTCCAACCAACACCGCCCCCAACTCTTGACCCCCTTTGGTTTTGTCCATGTGTCCTTTATACATGTTCCTTGAAGACCCTTCCCCTATTTTTCCCCATTATCCCTCTCCTCCAGCCCCTCTGGTTACTGCCAGTTTGTTCCTTATTTCAATGTTTCTGGTTTTATTTTGCTAGCTGGTTTGTTTTGTTGATTAGCTTCCACTTATAGGCGAGATCCTATGGTATTTGTCTTTCACCAGCTGGCTCACTTCACTTAGCACAATTCTCTCCACTTCCATCCATGGTGTTGAAGGGTAGAAGCTCCTTCTTTCTTTTTGCAGCATAGTATTCCATTGTGTAAATGTACAACAGTTTTCTGATTCATTCATTCACTAATGGACACTTAGGCTGTTTTCAGCACTTTCTTTTAGTAAATTTTGCTGCTATGAATATTAGGCTTCAAAGGTTCATTCAAATTTGTGTTTCAGGATTCTAAATATAATCCCAGCAGTGGAATTGCTGAGTCAAAACGCAGTTCCATTTTTAGTTTTTTAGGAAAGTCTATACTGTTTTCCACAGTGGCTGCACCACTCTTCATTCCCACCAACAGTGTACTAGAGTTCTCTTCTCTGTAACCTCACCAGCACTTGTTTGTTGATTTGTTATGATGGTCATTCTGCCAAGTGAGAGACGGTACCTTATTGTGTTTTTTTAACATCTTTTTCTTATTACTCAAGTAGTTTTCTGACTTTTCTCCCCATTCCTCCCCAACACCCAGTCCTCCCCACCCCCTCCCCTGTTTTCACCTCTCCTTGAAATTGTCCATGTGTCCTTTATAGTTGTTCCTGCAAACCTTTCACCCTTTTCCCCTATAATCCCCTGCCCTCTCCCCTCTGGTCACTGTCAGCCTGTTCTCAATTTCAATGTCTTTCATCATACTTTGCTTGCTTGTTCATTTTGTTGGTTAGGTTCCACTTATAGGTGAGATCTTATGGTATTTGTCTTTCACCACCTGACTTATTTCACTTAGCATAATGCTTTCCAGTTCCATCCATGCTGTTGAAAAAGGTAGGGCCTCCTTCTTTCTTTCTGCTGCATAGTATTCCATTGTATAAATGTACCATAGGTTTTAATCCATTTATTTACTGATTGGCACTTAGGTTGCTTCCAGCACTTGGTTACTGTAAATTGTGTTGCTATAAATATTGGAGTGCATAGTTTATTATGGATTGGTGTTTCAGGGTTCTTAGGATATAATCCTTACAGTGGAATTGCTGGGTCAAAGACAGTTCCATTTTTAGATTTATGAGGAAATTCCATAATGTTTTCCATTGTGGTTACACCAGTCTGCAAACCCACCAACAATGCACTATGGTTTCCTTTCTCTGCAACCTCTCCAACACTTGTTTGTTGATTTGTTTATGATGGCCATTCTGACCAGTGTGACATTGTATCTCATTCCGGTTTTAATTTACATCTCTCTGATGGCTAGCGATGCTGAGAATCTTTATATATGTCTCTTGGCCCACAGTAAGTCTTCCTTGGATAAGTTTCTGTTCAAGTCCTTTGCTCATTTTTTTAATTGGGTTGCTTGTCTTCTTTGAGCAGAGTCATGTGAATTCTTTAAATATGTTGCAGATCAAACCCTTATCTGAGGTATCATTGACAAATAGGTTTTCTCATACAGTTGGTTCACTTTTCATTATAATGCTGTTTTCTTTAACCATGCAGATGCTTTTTTATTTTGATGAGATCCCATTTGTTTATTCTTTCCTTTATGTACCTTGCTTTAGGGAACATATCAGTGAAAATATTGCTGCGTGAAATATCTGAAATGCCTATGTTATCCTCTAGGACTTTTACGATATTACAACCTATAGTGAAGTCTTTGATCTATTTTGAGTTTATTTTTTGTGTATGGTGTAAGTGGTAGTCGAGTTCATTTTTTTGCATGTAGCTGTCTAGATCTCCCAACACCACTTGTTGAAGAGGATATTTTTACTCCATTTAATGCTTCTGCCCCTTCTGTCAAATATTAATTGGCCATAGAAACATGGGCTTATTTCCAGACTCTCTCATCTGTTCCATTGATCTATGTGTCTTTTCTTATGCAACTACCAGACTGTTATGGTGGCCATAGCCTTTTAATATAGTTTGATGTCACGTATTGTGATCAATCCTACCTTGTAATTCATTCTCTAAATTGCTGCAGCTATTCAGGGTCATTTATGGTTCCATATACATTTTTTGAAATGTTTGTTCTATATCTTTGAAATATGCCATTGGTATTTTAATAAAGATTGCATTGAATTTATAGAGTGCTTTGGGTAATACGGACATTTTGATTATGTTAATTTCTGCAATTCATGAATATGGTATACTTCCATTTATTAGTGTTTTCCTTAACTTTTTCTTCAGTATTGTGTTGCTTTCTGGTTACAGGTATTTTACAACATTGGTCAGGTTTATTCTTAGGAATACTTTATTTATTTATTTATTTATTTATTTATTTATTTATTTATTTATTTATTTATTTATTTTGGTAGCTAAAGCAAATGAGATTTTCCTCCTGGTTTCAGTTTCTGATATTTTATTGTTAGTGTACAGAAATGCCTTCAACTTCTGAATATTGACTTTATATCCTTCTGTTTTGCCAAAATCATTTATTAGATCAAGTAGTTTTTTGGTGAAGTCTATAGGATTTTCCATGTACAGTATCAGGTCATCTGCTAACAATAATAGTTTTGCTTACTCCTTTCCAATTCATGCCTTTTATTTATTTTTCTTGTCTGGTCACTGTGGGAAGCACTTCCAATATTATGTTGAATAGAAGTGTTGGAAACAGACATCCTTGTCTTGTTCCTGATCTTAGTGGAAAAGTGTTTGTTTTTTTTTCCCATTGAGTATGATGTTGGCTGCAGTTTTCTCATATATAGTCATACTATGTTGAGGTATGCTCCTTCTATCCCCACTTTGCTGAGTGTTTTTACTATAAATGGGTGCTCTACCTCATCGAGTGCTTTTTCCACATCTACTAATATGACCATGTGATTTTTGTCTTTCCTTTTGTTTATGTGATGTATTAGGTTTATTTATTTGCTAATGTTGTACCATCCTTGCATCCCTGGGATGAATCCCACTTGATCATGGTATATGATCTTTTTAGTGTATTCCTGGATGTGATTTGCCAATATTTTGTTGAGAATTTTAGCATCTGTGTTCATCAGCGATATTGACCTGTTTCGTTTCTTTGCTGTATGTTTATCTAATTTTGGAATTAGGATGTTGCTGGCTTCATAAATAGAGTTTGAGGTCTTCCCTGTTTCTTGATTTTTTTGTAATACTCTGTGAAGAATAGGAGTTAGCTCTTCCTGAGATGTTTTGGAAAATTCTCTGGGGAAACTATCCAGCAAAGGGCTTTTGTGTGCCAGGAGTTTTTTTTTATTACTGCTTTGATTTCACTTTCTGTCATCTGTTGGTTTAGCCTTTCTTCTTCTTTATCCAGTTTTGGAAGATGATATCTTTGTATAAATTTGTCCATTTCACTGAGGTTTTCAAATTTCTTGGCATGTACTTGTTCATAGTAATTTCTTACAGTCCTTTCTATTTCTGTCCCATAAATTATAATCTCACCTCCTTCATTCATGATTTCATTTATTTGAGCCATTTCTTTTTGCCTAGATGAGTCTGCTTAAAGGATTGTTGATTTTGTTTTTCTTAGCAATAAACCAGATGCTGGATTTATTGACCCTTTAGATTGTTCTATTAGTCTCTATGTTATTTAATTCTATTCTGGTCTTGCTTATTTCCATCTTTCTACTCTCTCTTGTCTTTGTTAGCTGTTTCTACAGTTCTTGTAAATGTAGGTTTAGGCTGTTAATTTGAAATGTTTCTATCATTTTCACTTAGGCCTGTATCACTATGAACTTCCCTCTCACGAATTCCTCTGCTGTGTTCCATAGGTTTTGAATTGAACTGTTGTGTATTCATTTTCATTTGTTTCCAGAAACTGTTTGATTTCTTCCTTCATCTCATTCTTAACCCATTCATTGTTTAATAGCATGTCATTAAATCTCCATCAGTTTGAGAGTTTTTTAGTTTTTTCTTGAGGTTGGTTTCTAGTTTCAGGCCCCTGTGGTCAATGAAAATTCTTGATAGGATTTCAATTTTCTTGAATTTTTGAGGTTTGTTTTGTGTCCAATCATGTAGTCTATCTTTGAAAATGTTCCATGTGTTCTGGAAAAGAATGTGTTATTTGCTTCTTTTGGGATGAAAAGTTGTGTGTGTGTCTATATGTGCACACATATGCACATGCACACACGTGCATGTATATCATAATATATGTACATGTGTACATATATGTGAAAGTTGTGTGCATATATGTTGGGTGTGTATGAAATATTGTATATATATGTGTGTGTGCATATATATTATGTTATAGAAATTATATTATACTATATTATATTATATTATATTATATAATTTTATGATATTGTGTCATTGAACAATGCCCAAAATCAAATGGACTGAACTTATCAGGATATATATATATATATATATATATATATATATATATATATATATATATATATAAAATCAGTTAAGTTTATTTGATCTAGGACATTGTTCAATGTCGCCATATCTTTGCTGTTTCTTGTTTGGAAGATCTATCCATTTTTTATTGTTGGTGTTGAAATCCCCTAGTACAAGTGGATTGCTGTCTGTATCTTTCTTGAAGTCCTCCAAGATTTTCCCTATATGTTTGAGTGCTTCTATGTTGGGTGCATACATGTTCACAATATTTATGTCTCCTAGATGGATTCTTCCCTTGGGAATTATGAAGAGTCCTTCTGCATCTCTTTTTATTGCATTTGTTTTGGAGTCTATATTGCCTGATATAAGTATTGCTATCCTAGCTTTTTTCCTGTTCATTATCTTGGAATATTTTTTCCAACCCTTCACTTTAGTCTGTGTAGGTCTTTTGTTCTGAAGTGGGTCTCCTGTAGGTGCTATATGTGCAGGTCATATTTTCTTATCCATTCAGCTACCCTGTGTCTTTGATTGCAGCTTTTAATCCATCTACATTTAATGTCATTATTGATAGGTACTTATTCACTGCCATTTTACCCCTTTTTTACCTATAATCCTCTCTCTTTTCCTTCATCTTCTTAAAGTTGTCCTTTTAGCATATCTTGCAGTGATTGTTTGATAGAGGTGTATTCTTTGAGCCTCCTTTTGTCTGAGAAGCTCCTTATTTTGTCCTCCATTTTAATTAAAAACCTTGCTGAATAGAGTAGTCTTGGTTGCAGGGCTTTGCTTTTCATTACTTGAAATATTTCTTGCCATTCCTTTCTAGCTTACAGTGTTTCTGCTGAAAACTCTGCTAAAGGTATTGGGTGTTCTTTATATGTTACTTCCTGTTTCTCTCTTGCTGCTTTTAAGATTCTCTCTTTGTGTTTCAAAATTGGCATTTTAATTATTATGTGTCATGGAGTCAGTGTCTTTGGGTTCATCTTGACTGGGATCCTCTGCTTCCTGAACTAGCATGGCTTTTCCCCTCTCCAGGTTCATGACATATTCTGTCATTATTTTTTTCAAGCAGTGTTTCTATCCATTGCTCCTTTCTCTTCTTTTATTCTTGTGATTTGAATGTTGCTGCATTTCATGGTGTCTTGCAGTTCCCTTAAGCTATCTTCATTTTCTGGGGTCTTTTTTTGTACAGCTGTTCTACATGGGTATTTCCTTCTACCTTGTCTTCCAGCTCACTAATTTGATCCTCTGCTTCATCCAGCCTGCTTGTATTAAAATATGTATAATATATATAAATATACTAAAACACACACACACTAAAGTTTTTCAATTACCCCCCTTTTTAGGCACAGTTCACAAAAGCTCCATCCTTGCTTCCTCTCTACTTATTTCTTAACTTCTAGAAGCCTGGCCCTTTAAAATCTAACAATATACTCCTGAATGCAAAACCGAGTTATTTTCCTATTCCTGAAGTTCCCAGGCACCATATATATATATATATATATATATATATATATATATATATATATATATATATATATATATATGTATGTATGTATGTATGTATGTATATGTGTGTGTGTGTATTATATATACATATATAATTTATATATATACATACACATACATATACACTTTATACACACACATACACACTAAATATTGTGTTCATTTCTCCCTGGTCCTTTTTTATACTTTCCATTTCCTTTTTCATACCGTTGTAGTTCCCACTCAGTTCCTTGTAGTTGTCAGTGAGTTCTTGAGCATCCTGACAAACATCTTTAGAATTCTAGATCTAATTGTATGCTTGCCTCCATTTCATTTTACTGGGGAGTCTTCCATTCCTCTCATTTGGGGGCTCTTTCTTTGTCTCCTCATTTAGGTGACACTTTTTGTTTGTTTCCGTGATTCCCAATGCTCTGCCCTGCCAGCTGTCTTCAATAGTGTGAAAATCTGTGGTAAGAGTTCCGTGGAACTCAGTGATGTGGTTTCTTTGATCTCTTTGTCTCTGTGATCTATGGGTGCCCATTCTTCTGCTTATGTGGGCTCTCTTATTGTACTTGTGCTTTACTTGTTTCTAACTCTTTTCTTGGTCAATTTTCCTCTCCAGTGGGTTACTGGTATTTACAACTCCCACCTTGTCTTGTATGCTATTGTATAAGTGTTGGTTAACAGAGCATTATTACCAGACTACAAAACCTATGCCAGCAAAAAGAACTCCCCTACCACATCAACAGTCTCAACCACAATAGAACTAAGATTAATAAACGTGAAGAGGGGTTGAGGTTTTCATATGATATGACAAAGGGAATATGAGATGACTAGAAGAGGGAAAATGTTTTTCTGTGGTAAGAGGGAAGAGAATTGATAAGAGTTGGGATAGAATCATGGCAAAGAAAGGGAGAGAGCAAAATTTACAACATGAGTAAAACATGAAAGGGCAATGGGAACATTGGAGTAAGGAGAGGGAACATTGGAGTAAGGATGAGTTTTGAAGTAAAATTGAAATTTTCAATTAAAGTAAAATTGAAAATTGAGGTCTGAAAGGGTGATGAGAACATTGGGGTAAGGAGAGGGAAGAATATACTATGAGGTTTGAAGTAAAATTAAAAATTTTTGTTCCCAACGGTAGCAAAATTGAAGAAAACCCACAGCAGGGAAAATAGCAAGGTCAGTTGAATGAAGTGTGATAAAGGTAAACAAATTTAAGAATATTAAAGAACAGTGAAAGGTGAATATGAGATGTCTACAGTAAAGAAAAATGACTTTGAGAGGATAGGGGGAACAAACTAATAATAGTAAGTAATAAATCCCAGGTTGACAGAGGGGAAAGAAGAAAGAGAGAGAGAGAAGAAAGAAAAGATGAATGATAAGAAAGAGAAAAGGGAGAGAGAAAAGAATGATATAAAATTTCTTACTCAACTGATCAGGGGCAAGGTAAAGGCAAAAAGAGTAAGACAGCAGGAGAGTATTCTATAGGATATCCTTTGGGGAAGTACAGCAAAAAACCATGACATTCTACTCAACTAGCCACTTTTGATAAAAGATAAAAAATAGATAAGAATCTTATTAAAAGGGAAAAGAATGTGAACTGACTTTAGAAAGAAGAGCACTTATGCAATGTTAGTTGGTAAGATAAAGTGAGAGTAAGGGATAGAAAGTTGGGATAGAGTATGATAGAATAAAGTTAACCACAACAGTACTAAAGCTCAGGAAGATGGAGAAATGAATTAAGGCCAATGCAGGGTGTTGTGTGGGATTTGGAAAAACAATAGTATGATAGGAAATATACAATCTGAATAAAAATAATAAAAAGTAAAAAACCAAGACTAGTGTGTTATTGGAATATGAGTGAAGTGAAAGAAATAAAAATGCAACCTGAAAGGAGGAATAAAAAATCAAACAATGAAACCAAACAAACAAAAATAATAATTAAACAGAAAGAAAAGAAGTAAAAAGATGCAAGTTCTGAGAACAGCAAAGGGATTTTTGTCTCAGCTGTTGGTGCTCACCTTCTGACTTGTTTTTGGATCTGTCTCTAGTTTTCTCACAGCTCTAGGTCTTATTATCCTGCACTTAAAAAAAAAAAGCCCCCTGCTAACTTTAAACCTGACAAGTGGGTTTTGATAATCTTCCCTGATGCTGCAGGCAGAGGGGAGCTGGGCTTTCTTTTTTTCTTCCCTTTGGTTCTGCAAGGATGGGTCCTCAGTCTAGGCTACAATAATCACAGGTGCCCAGTTTCCAGCCTAGGTTCTCAGAGCATTGTGTGGCCTGCACTGTATACTCTGTATAAATGCACGAGACCATCTTCTGTAATCCACCTCATTGTGCTACACTTTGATTAGTCTGTGAGGTGCACTGAGTGGGAGCAAATCATACCCTTCCTCCTCCATCTTTGTTGGCCTGGTTGCTGTGCACACACCAAGTTCCTTCAGGGCAGCTCAGTTCCCCTATTGGATTAAGTCTCTATGGGAGCTGCTACCTCTCTGAGCCCCTGCTGCCACTCTTTGACCAATCCATGAAGTGCCCTGAGTGGGAGTAAATCATGCCTCCACTGTTCCCTTTTTGCTGGCCCAGCTGCTGCATGCGAGAGGTCCTTGCACAGCAGCTGAGACCCTTTTTGGAGCAAGTTCCTCTTGGGAGTGGCCATCTGTTCCTAACCAGCACCTTGCTTTCCACATTGACCAACTCTGACCGGTCCAGAGACTATATGCATAACGGCCAGTTGTGGCCCATGTCTTTGCCCATCTCCAGGTGTCACCCTGGCTCCCCAGTTTCTCTGGTACTGTGCCAGTCAGTGACCACCACCCCAGTGCCACTGAGGGTACAGTGCCAGCTGTGTGTCTCTTATTATGTCTTTATCCCCCCAGTGACTTTAAGGGTCCAGGTCTCTCCCGGCATGGGTCTGTGACTGCCCCACTCCAGGAGGGGAGGGAGCTGCTAAGTTGCAATCACTGACTTGGCTCTCCTCCAATGCTCTTGCCTTAGCCACCGTCTCCAGAGCAGGGCATGGGTAGCCACAGTCTCCAGAGCAGGGCACAGGGACCTTTCCATCAGTCTACAAAATCTCCTTACCATCCATTTTTAAGTGTCCTTGGCGCACTTTGACTTCCAAACTTCATACAGCTGTGATTCTGTTGGCTGTTCACCCTGTTCTACAGAAGATCAGTTAGGTGTCCCAGTGGGGTGCATGAGCAACTGATTTCAGCTCCCACTTACATCGCCGCCATCTTTCCATCTGGTGAAAGTGCCTGTTTTTAAAAGACCTCTATTCACAAGGTTACCTTCAGGTATCAGCCCCTCCTATGTATTCAGATAAGTATTTTACATAATCTAGAGAAAATCACCACTTGGATTTAGATCACCAGTGGCTTTAGGAAACTCCTAAAAGGTCATCTTCCAAGTTAGTGGCAAACTGGAGCATGGCCAAACAACAATGATGTGGCTACAGAACAAACAAAACATTAGAACCACTTCTGTCCACTGGGCACCAGTAATAAAACACCTTTATCAGAGTCCTCCTTTCATCTCCTTCCAGAACTGCACAAAAGTATTGGCTTTATTTGAGAGCCTAGCAAATAATCATTGGTGGGGCTCTTGTGCAGAGTAGGCATTGGTGGAGTGGATTTACATGTTACCAAATGTTGACATTTGTTCAAATGATGACTATAAGTGATTCCTAAAATGTTCCTTTTTTTTTCTTTAACATAATTTGTTTATGTGGTAAAGTCAACTCTGGTTCAGAGTCAAACTGAGGAGTGAATTTGGGCTCAGTCACATTCCAGCTTTATACTTTGGGCAACTGGCTTATTTGTCTGAGCCTCAGCTTTCTCTGGTATTTAAGGGATATCACACTGTATGGGGTTGTTCAGAAACACAAATGATATAAGCAAATGTGTTTTCTACTGAAATGATATTCACTATAATATCAGCAAAGTTTATGTCTGCATAATGTCAGTATAAATATTTTAATTTTCTTCACCATGTTCATCTATACTTCTCAGGTTTCTGTGGAAAACTAGAAGAAAAAGTAACATGTCCTTATAAATTACAATACAAATTTTAGAAATTATTTTTATTTAATGAATTGGGTTGGGAAATCTAATAAAATACTTTTGAGAGAAGGCTAATTTGGGTTTGGTACACCAGAGAGAGAAGGTATACGTAAGTGGCAAAGGCTCACTAATCATATATCTTTGAATGGATCACTTAACCTTAATGATGCTGTTTTATCATCTATAAAGCAGTAATAATAAGTCTTATCTAAAATTTATATTATAGTCATTAACTGTATTTAAAAGCATCTAGCACAGAACCTCACACATATTAGGTACTCAATATTTCTCTTCTGTATACTTTGTAGGATGGAAGAAAGGAAGAAAGGAAGAGGAGGGAAGAAGTGAAAGGAGGGAGGAGGAAAGAGGAGGGAAGGGAGAAAAGAAGAGTTTATAGCTTGATAAACCCACCCCACCTAACTTAGTGTAAATATTTATAGTTCTTAGTTGAGAGAGCTCTAATTGAGAATGTATAAAGCATTCTAAATTTCTCAAATAAAAACATGTGTCATCTATTTCATGTCTCCAGAAAAAGTAAAATCAATATTGGAGTTAATGGAAGAAATTAAATGGCTGCAGAAATATTTAACAAGTTTCAACAAGAAAGTAGTTGGTAAATGATGATACAGAGAGCAATGGAGTACTTGCCTTTAAAACATTCTTCACAAAAGTTCAGAAAGATAAATTAATTAATCCCTTGCCTGTTAGGTACACAGATTAGCAAAGCTAACAGACCCAAGTTAAACCCAAGTACCATTACTCACCTAAAAGTAAAGCTACCTAAAGAAATATAATTTTTTTAAAAATACCAGCAGATTACAGTTTAAGTACTACTTAGCTGACTGGGTTTAGGCTCTGTGTCTGGTTAGCAAATAAAGTCCTAGACTCTCATCGATGGAAGAGCCCATAGAGAAAGAGTCCAAAACCACCTTGCCTCATTTTAGAGATGGAGGAATGAGACCCAGAAAAAAGGAAATGTTACACTGAAGGACCTTTTGCTAATTACGAGGGTTGGGACTCAAGCCCAGAACTCTGGAATCACAATCTTCTCTTTTTTTTAAGGTTCTAAGTCAGATTGTTGTTGTGGTTTTGGTTGTGGTTCTATTATAGTTGTTCCAATTTTCCCCTGTTGTTCTCTCCTACCCATCCCCAGCTCCAACAGTCAATATCCACCGTTTTGTCCATGTTCACGAGTCATTTATTCATGTCCTTTGGCTAGAATCTCCCCCTTCTTTCCTTCCCTATCCCCCTTCCCATCTGGTCACTCTTTTTAACTCCTACTATTTGGAACTTAATATCCAGGCAACACAAAAGAATGAAGAGAATACCTGCTTGGGCCTGCAGTTATTCTTAAGATCATTAGAAGAAAGATGTCTTTACTGCTGTCCCCATCTCTCTCCCCTTCCATTTACTATCTTGGAAGCTTCTCTGCGAGTCTTACCTGGGATATGGCTCCCCAGGTCTGAGTCTTTCCTCCCAACAATGCTCCCTAACACTCATTCATTCAACACATTTTTCCTGAAGACATCTTTCCTACTTACTCTCCTTAAATGCTTGCTTTGCAGGGTGTTTCAACACACAAGTACAAGAGAAAAACAAAGGCAGAAATGGGAAAGCAAACTTCAAGGTCAACAGCTAAAGATGAGAAGCAGGAAAAAATGCAGTGGGTTGAGGAAATGGTTCAGAAATAGTCCTGTGTGAATGACTGTGGTTTGAGTCCTAGGGCAGATGGTGGTGCTCAAAGGAAACAAGGGGGCCAGACATATGCCTGTCTCATGAGATGCTGTAGATTTGTGCATTGTACAAGTATATGGACCTAAGAGGATAACCTTGGAAAATGAGAAATTTATAGAAGTTTGTTTATCATCTTGTTTTGATTTCAGTAATGTTACACAAGGCATTTTTTAAAATTTTAATTTTTTGTTCAATTACAGTCATCTCCATTTTCCCCCCATTGCTCTCCACTGCCCTGCCTACCTCCTCTCTCCCATATTCAATCCTCCCCCACTTGTCCATGGGCCCTTTTTACATGTTCCTTGAATTGACCCTTCCCCTTCTTGAAAGTATATTTGTATTCATTTTACCGTGGTAATAAGGAAAACAAAGTCAAACGAACTATCTTTTGGGTTAAAATGTCCTGGTCAGTAAGGTCTGGCCAATAAAGCCTGACTTCTTCACATTAATTAAATGTTTCTCTGTGTAAGATAAAGTGGTTGAGCCAACAAAAATTAGATGCTCATTCTCTGAGTAGGTCTTAGGCATAAATAGGCTGATAAGAAATGGATCACTGTCCCTTGCTTAACTATCTCAGGTGACATGGAGCAGTTATAAGTAGGAGTACTGTGGGCCCTGCAGAGGCTTGAATCATCAGAGTCACCTAGTGAGATGTAGTTTCCCCCAAGGAGGGTGATAATCAGACTGAATAATAACTATCATCTACAAACACACTTATCCAAGTCTGGTCCTTAGGCCAGCAGTATTGGCATTATCTATGAGGTTGTTAGAAATGTAAAATTTCCCTCAGACCTACCAATCAGAATCTGCATTTTATCAAGATCCCCTGGTGATTTGTATGTACATTAAAGTATGTGAGGCTTTGGCATCATCATCATCATCATCATCATCAACAACAACTAACATTTATTCATTGTTTATTGTTGCTGGCTGCTCTGCTAACCAATGTAAACATTGTTCTGTTGTAAAATGGGGCTTCCTCAAATGCCAAAGGTGGAGAAAATGCTCAGGAACCTGTAACAGCTGATTCTGTGTTTTAAACCAGGTTTGAAAAACTGTTACCTGGTTCTGGCCTGAAGACCAGAAAAGTTCAGGTGTCTCTAAACATTGCTTGAAATGAGGACATTTAATGTTCAGGCTGTTTGAGTCAATTTTTTGGGAATGCTCATATAACTCCCAGATATAAAAGGACTGTGATTCAACATAATGCTGAATGTGCTAGCCAGTGCAAAAAGGAAAGAAAAGGCATAAAGACATTACAGGGCAAAATAAAACTTAAAACTGTCCCTTTTTGCAAATGACATAATAGTCTATATAGAAAATCCCAAGGAATCTTCCTAGAGCAAACAAGTAAGTTCAGCCAGGTGACAGGATACCACATTAAAAAAAATACTGTGGAGTAGCAGAAAAATGAAGATTCAGAAATCCAACTGGACTTCATCTTGAATAAAAGACAGTGCCCCAGAAACTGGGCTGGCACTCTGGGGATCTTAGAAATCCATACTTGCTCCTCTCTTTCTCCGTGTGCACACTACACTGCATATAAAACTGTGGATCCTTTAAGAAATGTATCAGGAACTTCACCCAATCTTACTTTGAACAAAGCTAGTTGTATGGCCTTTTCCTACTTAAAAGTGTGATCCTAAAAGTCCTCCTAAAAGTGTAATCTTGTTGGATTCCTCAGCAACTCTCTGAAATACAGGTACTATTATCATCCCAATTTTCAGACAAGTTAACTGAAGCTCATGGAGACTGAGCAGGTTGCCCAAGATTACACAGCTCTTATAAGTCAGAGTCAGAATCCAAACTCAGCTCTACTCTAGAGTCTGTGCTCTTAATTATCTTCCAGTTTTAGTCAGTCTTTGTTTTTCAGAGTTGTAAAAAGAAGTTTTAGTTCAACTACAGTATCTCTGATCCTTGAGGTTTTTTTTAAATTTTAATGGGAAGAGAGGGGTACAACAAGATCTGCCTCATGAAAGGTACTCTTAAAAATAAAAGTGATTGAAATATCGGATTTCTCTCCCTGCAAAAATAAGTCATTACATTATAGTGTCTTACCAATAAAAGTAAATTTTGAAATATTAGAGCTGGAAGGCCTTGCAGAATCATTTAGTCCACCTTCAATTAATAAACAGGGAAACAGGCCTATAGAAGGGTGGCTCACCCTACATGGTTCATAAGCTCTCACTCCCATGTGCATGTCCAAAAGGAAGTCACCACTAGATTTCCAACTGTAGGTTTAAAAATAATTCTTTGAATACAGTGTCCTAGGAGTCTCAAAGCTCTTACATATGTCGAGCTGAAATTCTGCTTCCCTGTAACTCCCTCCCCATCAGTCCTAGTTTGACTTTTTGAGACATATTCAGACATTCTTCAGACATTCCCATTTTAAAGTCAAGAAGATATCTGAGTTTGGGATATAAATGTAGCTCTCTTATACCTCCCATTTGTTCATGTCCTCATAACCTCTGCCACTGCAATTATGCAGCATAATGACAGTTTACACTGTCTGCTTCTCCATGGCCCAACTATATTGTCCTGTTCTTGAGTGATCAAAGAAATGCAATATGCCCCAGTTGACCTGTGAGGAATATATACATGGAGCTCTCAAACAACATTTTCCAAAATAGCAAACTGAACAAAGCTCTAGGTTAAAAAAAAAAAAAAAAAAGCAGGCGTTACTTGAAAAAGAGATGGATGCTTATAGGAACTTGCTCTCTTTTGTACAAACTCATTTTCCATTACCTTTTACACTTGATCTATGTAGGAAACACCTCATAATGTACCTTATCGAACTGAGGTTTCTGTCTCAATAAGTGTACATGTATGGACTTTAGAGGCCTGGAATCATGCTCTAAATGTGCCTTACTGTCATTCATAGCAACTCACTACTGCAGCTTAGCCATAGAATCCATAATTGCTGAGTGGAAGGGGATAAAAAGGCATTGTCCACTTGAACTATATACCCAAGGCACGATTTTTATCTATAATACCTGAAATAAGCATCCATTAGGCCCTACTCCTGTCCTCTCTCCAGCTCCACCCCCTCTCTTCTCTCAGCACACAAGGACTTGAAAGGGTAACCAGATCAAGGGAAGACTATAGGGAGGTGAGATATTTTACCCTCTCAAAGTTTTTCAATTACCTCCCCTTCCTTTTTAGCCACACTTCACAATAGCTCCATCCTTTCTTCCTCTACATATTTCTTAACTTCTAGAAGCTTGGCTCTTAGAAATCTACCAATATACTTCTGAATGCAAAACCCAATCATTTTCCTATTTCTCTAGTTTCCAGGCACTTCAGTTCTGAGGCTGCTGACAATGCCGTCATTCTTGAATCTCTTTTTTTAACTTCAAGAACACTCCATACTTTCACTTTTTCTTTAACCCCCTGCCACTTCCCTGCATTTTCATTGTTTCCTTTCTCTCTAACTGCAAATGTGGATACTGTCTAACATTCTCTTCTTAGAATAGTCAATTTCTCCTTGGTTTCACAAACCCCCTTTATGTAGATAACTTATAATTCCTAATCTCCAGAGCAGATCTCTTTTGGAGCTCTAACCTTATATATATATATTGGACATTTCTACCTGGATGACACACTGACATCTCAAACTCAACATGTCAAAAAACATGTTCATCTTAGCTTTAACTCTGAAATCTGATGGTCATGTCATGTTACCCATCTTAGTTTATAATACTAACATCATCTAGTGACTCAGGAATAAAATCCCAATCATCTAAACTAACATTTCTTTCATCTCTTACATTGCAACTGTTATCAGGTAGAGTTGATTCTACTACTTGTTCAATGTTTCTCCTCCATTCTATTGTTAATGCCACCCTTAGTTTTTTTGTTTGGTTGTTTGCCATTTCTTTTTTATTTTAACTGTTGTTCAAGTACAGTTTTCTGTCTTTTACTCCCATCCCAGCTCACCCACCCAGCCCTCCCCACCTCCCTCCCATTTCCAACCCCGCTAGTTTTTGTCCATGTGTCCTTTATACTTGTTCCTGTAAACCCTCTCCCTTTTCCCCTGAAATCCCCTCCCCTTTCCCCTCTGGTCACTGTCAACCTGTTCTCTATTTCAGTGTCTTTGGTTATATTTTGCTTGTTTGTTTGCTTTGTTATTTAGGTTCCTATTAAAGGTGAGATCATATGGTATTTGTCTTTCACCACCTGGCTTATTTTGCTTAGCTTAAAGCTTTCCAGTTCCATCCCTGCTGTCCCAAAGGATAGAAGCTCCTTCTTTCTTTCTGATGCATAGAATTCCATTGTGTAAGTGTACCATAGTTTTTTGATCCATTCATTTACTGATAGGCAACTAGGTTGCTTCCAGCACTTGGAAGCAACTGTAAATTGTGCTGCTATGAACATTGTAAATGTTCATAAATTGTGCTGCTATGAACATTGGGGTGGATTGGTTCTTTTGGATTGTTGATTCAGGGTTCTTCCACAACCTTAGTTTTTAAGATCTAGAATTCAGGGGTGTCCAACCTTTTGGCATCTCTGGGCCACACTGAAAGAATAAGACTTGTCTTGGGCCACACATTAAATAAATTACATGTAATCACAACAAATCTCATAATGTTTTAAATAAATTTATAGTGTTGTGTTGGGCCACATTCACAGCCATCCTTGGAGGCGTGCAGCCCATGGCTGCAGGTTGGACACCCTTGAAAAGCCTCCTAATTAATATTTCAGTCTCAAATCACCTACCTACAACTTTTAGAATAACTTTCATGAATTACCACATTGATCTTGTCATTCCTGTGTTCAGACATTTTAAACTCCCCATTGTGTAGCCTATATGTCAGCAAACTTTTCTGTAAAGAGCCAGATAGCAACTATTTTGGCTCTGTGGGCCATAGGCCTCTGGTACATGAAATCAGCAATAAATAATTTGTAAACCAAAGGGCCTGACAGTGTAATAATATAGTTTTATTTACACAAAGAAGCAGCCAGTAATATTTTGCCCAAGGACCCTAGTTTTCCTACTCCTAGTTTACAAAGAATAAATTCAATTTCCAGAAGTTTGGCATTAAAAGTACACCAAAAATCTATAGCTCATTACTTCTCAACATAAAGTTTATTCTCTAAACAAATTGTGGATATATTATAGTTGTCTCAACATACTTTGTCAACCCCAAGCCTTTTCCCATGCTGTTTCATTTAGCTGCAATACTCTACCATGCAGTTACTCTGTGTCTCAAGAGGCTTTGGAATGTGGTACATTAAATGTACTGTCTACTTTCAATGGCCAGATATCAAAGCACACTAATAAAGAAACACATCATTTATGAAACTCACATTAAAATACAAATTCAGCATTGTTGATGATCCCAAAATATTTGGCCTGATGATTTAGCTCATGCATCATAGAAATAAGAGACTTAGCATTAAGTTCCCCAATGGTGACATTGAGCATAAAGAGGGTAACTGGCAGAGGAGAAACATTTTGCTTTCAAGTGAAATGTAATGTCTGCATATTTTCTGTGTTGTGAATTCCTTTTTTCCCACTTGCTTATGTTTCCAATGTGCCTTCTTTTGCATTTGAATATATTGTTACCTCTTTAAGTAATACCACAGATGTGTAAGAAACACACAAAGATGACTGTAAGTTACAAATATTAAAGGCAATAATTATCCTTTATATGCTTTCATATATAATTTTACCTGATGGATTTTCACAATTACTACCTGTAAACCACAGCAGATTTATTTTTTCAAAACTACTAGAAACTAAAGAAATTCAGTGTAAAATTCCAGTATTACCTACTGAATAGAAGATCCATTCAAGATATACTAATTCAAAAAAGATTTCCAACTGGGTATACTCTACTTATTTAAAGAGCAAATAACCATAGAATCCACATTTGGCACACACTAGAGGTACTCAAGTGTTCAAGTTCATAAAGAATACTTTTAGCACTGGATTTTCTAATCTTCTTTTATATCTCTTTATCAAATTAGGAAGAACTGCCTTAACTTTTAATATCTAATTCTCCATGAAAATTAACAATCATTATCAAGTACTAGTTTGATTCTAATAATCAATAGTACCCCAAAGAAAGATCTATCCCTTGGGACAATCTTATTGAACACAAAATTGGGTTTACTTTAAGCATTTCAGTGGTTGCTTTTAGGTCTGCATAACAAATACCAGAGTCCAACCAATGCTTTCAAATAGGACTAATGTAATGGCACAATAAGCAAAATATTGTGTCTGTTAAATTTATTCAAACTAAAAAACCTAGGAGAACATCAGTAAGATTCTCTCAGACTGAAATAATAAGTGGAAAGAATTTAGATATGGGGCCTAGAACAAGAACCATTATGAACAAACTTTGGGAGAGAACGCAAAAATACTGTCTGGCAGCAAAAATGCACTGATACCTGGAGCATTTTTCTGATCCAAGTTTTCAAAAAATTTTATGTATTTACTTTTAAAAAGAGTGGGAGGGAGGGAGAAAAACATCAGTGTGTGGTTGCCTCTCACGCACTCTCTATTGGAGACCTGACCCACAACCCAGGCATGTGCCCTGACTGGGAATTGAACTGGTGACCCTTTGGTTTGCAGGCCAGCACTCAATCCACTGAGCCACACCAGCTATGGCCTGATCCATTTTTTAATTAATACTCCAAGAATAACCCTTAGAAAGGAAAAACAGAATGGCCTGATCTAGAAATAAGGGTAGAGAATCCATGAAACATGTATCAAGCACCCATACATTAAAATAAGCTGAATTTAATAGCTTACTTGGAAATAAAGTACTCCAAAACCTACTGCTATACCTTAAAAACTCTAAAAAGTATGATACACCAACAACGCTGCTGGCAATGATATCCTATTGACCTGCCAACAGCTTAGTCTTCCATCCAGGTCTTAACTTCATACTATGCTAGTGTGATTAGGAAATTTTGTGTACAGTGAGGTGTTTTTATAGGCAAACATTGCTATTTGTCTTGGAAAGATCTTGGACATCATTAAGTGGAACTGATTTATAAAGCCAATAATATTAGTTTTGCTTCAATTTCTTCAAGGTGCTAGATTGTGCTAATACAGAGAATGTTTTCTGAATTAATGCAGTTTCTTAACTGGATGTTTCCATTTTTACCTCTGGACTATTTACCATTTTAAAATATTTTTAAGTAGAGCTCCCTGTTTTCTAGTGATGAACAGAATTATGGGAAAACTAATAGATGAGATTTTTCAAAGTACACTCTTTTTGAGAAATGCATGAGAAGAAGCTACTTATTTCTCAGAGATAGTGTGAGAATCAACTCTCACATTAAAATCCCGAGACTCCATAATCCCTCTCCAATGAAGTTCAAAAAATCTGTACAGACTATGGTAAAGCAAGAATTTCCAGAAATATATACTTGGAAGAGCCCTTGGTAAATCACATTCCAACTTCTTTTTGGAAAGGTTACAATGGTAGCCATCATGGATCTACGACAAAGTAATGGTAAAGCTTGGAAGGAGGTGGGGGTAGCCCCACCCTCGGTAGAATGAAGAATTCCATCACTCTCACAACCCTGCCAGTGGAGGGAGTCACAGCACTGAATGATTAATGGAATCTTTCCAAGGACGACTAAATCAGATAATTATAAAAAGCTAAAATATAGACATCAAAGGTCCTTTTCCCTCTTCTGTTTCTGAGCTTGGTTTGTGGGGAAACATTTTAGAGGTACATTTTGACCTTGGAGACCTAAGACATAACATGGTAAGACCCAAATAGGAGATGGTAGGATTCCCAAAACTGCATATAGGCTTTAAAGACAGAGAGAGAACACAAGGATAAGTTTTGCTTCTAGATTGCCCATCCCAGGTCATAAGAAAGCAAATAGGGTTCTAGGGGGAAAATATGGTTTAGTGATGAAAACATACTTAGCTAGAATGTATTCTGCATGTGTTCAGTCTCCAAGAAGCCTTAACTCTGTGAGTGCCAGGCAGGAAGCATCATCAATGGAAAGAGGGGCATCCTCCCCAAAAGCCCACATTCACACTCTGAAAACCTTCACCCTAAACTATACCCTGGTGTCAAAAAGTTCACCTGGGGCTCTAACCAAAAAATAGAACAAGCACCTAGGAAGAACATAGTGTACTTATTTTGCTGCAACAATATAATTCCAACACCAATTTAGTAACACCTATACACAGCAATTACAGGTTTTGAAAAAGGCACAGGATGGGATTTTTAAAAATAACATTTTACTGACTTTCAAAATAGCTGTTACTGTTATTAAACTGTTACTGTTACTCACAATTTGTGGAATTTGCACACAGATTTTTTTCTGCAGAAAGTTTTCATTGTGCCTGATATGTCTGAAGACAATGGATATTATGAGATTATATTGAAAATTGTTCATGATTGGCCACCAGCTCAATCTGAGACCTTTACTAAGTTGCTAAATTTGCCCTTAAACTTAATATTTTAAGAAATATAAAAAATGCAACTCAAACTGAAGACATATTTTCACAAAATATTGAGGTGAATACACATTAAATTTCAAATTTGTTATAGCACTCTCCTTATTTTTTAAGCTATTTTTCTTGCCTGATGCTTTTATCTATTACAAGGTTATCTACAATAATAGATATATCTATTACAAGGTTATTGTAAATCATGTTTTCAGTTGGCATAGTGCTTTCTATTTTAAAAGAGTAAATGCAATTCCCTCTTTAACAAAATCATTTTTCTCTAAGGAATTGGTATATATGTGAGTTACCACATGTCCCATGGGGGTCTTCTTGATGGTGGAAATTCTTCATGGGGGAACCAGAAAGAGGGGAAGATTTGGAATTGCATTGCCTCCCTTATATTCCACATTTGGCACTGTCACACCTTTATTAGACACCATGATTAACATTTCTATGTGGAGGAGTTTTGCCCACAGAGCCCCCCATCTGCCACAGATGAGAATAAGTTTACCAAGACATGATCTGCTTGGGGAGAAAAGGTGGTCGATCTCTCAAAGGAGAAGGACCAAGAGCCTTTTCCTCAGTGGGCTTTTATTGGGTTCAATTTGCATAGGAATACAGGTAAAGCTCATCATTCATTTTCAGGAAGCAGGGATCAAACAATAGATGACATACAAAGAATTATGAGCCAGGGTGTGTTAGCTAAAGGCCTATAAAACTTTAGGAAATAAACTCATTTCATGCTTGGACATTTATCAGAAAAGTGAGAGTATTCTTAGCAAAGTGGGTTTCACAGGATTTTATGTATTCTTTTTTAGAGCTGATGGCCCTAGGGAACCTGCCCTTTCCAGCACAGGGCTGTTATTATTTCAGGCTTAAGACAAGCAGGGCAAGTAAGCCAAGAGATTAGGAGACTTCTCACAGACAGAATGAGGACTCAGGCTATGTCAAAGCTGAGGGGCAAGGGTCCACCACTCCCTTTTGCTATAGCCCCACCAAGTCCTTCCCTGAGGTCCCCCATGACTGTGGCTGTCTTAGGTTGTCCTTCCCTTGAGGAATCTTACCCATCATTAGCTAAATGGTCATGAACTGGGGGCCAGACTGGGTGAAGTAAAGGGGGAAAAGGCAGCACCTTTGTCTGGGAGATAAGCGTTGTCTCCTTTGTGGCTTATGGTCCCAAGGTCTCTCACTCAGCCTTAGCCATGGGGGGCTAACAGCTTCTGAAACCAGGCAGGGCAGTTCCCAACATTTCTATAATTTCTGGGTTACATGTAATTACCATGAAAGACGTTCATTTTTATTTTTAAAGAAAATTTATGCAGACATACAGAGAAAAGTCAGAAACAGATTTGTGTGCTGGCCCTTGACCTAGATTCTTCTTATTATTTACCCTGCCTGCACAAGGCACTATAAGTCATCCTGTACAACTTGGTGGCAAGGTTTGCATGGTTCCTCTGCTTTGAACATGTATCATAGAGATCTACCAGCTGTCAAGGGAGAGGGTGTCAAAGGGGCTAAAACCCCCAAGACACCACACTTTGACTGCTTCATTTGTTGCCAGCATTCTAAGTTTTCCCTCCCAAACTCTCAGTTCAATTCCTTCCTTTTCTAGGAGTGAATTTGGGATGCTTAACTTCCAAGTATGCCTAAATTGGTAATTAACGTAATTAGCCATTCCCTCACCCATTTTTTTTCCTTTTTGTAGTCAAGAATGAAGAACATCTATTTCCCATGTTCAGGCACAAGGCAGCAAGGGCAGGTTACAATTATTTTCCACGGCAGGTTATTGTTTATGAATGATCAGTGAGGAAGGTTCTTTCTGAAGCTGAGCACTGGAAACTTCTTGGACCACACAAGGCTGCTAATGGGGTCCAAGAGATTCTCACTCACTTCAATGTCTTTAAAATATCTGACTTCCCCCATCCCACTTATAAACATAGCTTCTCAACCAAAGTGTGAATGTACAGAGGGATTAAAGAGGAAGTTAAAGCTTTCAACCATATCTAAACCACTGCTTCACAAATGAGATTCAGAGGAAAAAAGATTCAAGAAGCCTTGTAGCAGAATTAGACCAATGCTTGAGATAAGCTTGCTCAGGGTTCCTCTGTGGCCATAACACAGACATGGCTCCTAAGGGGAAGCACCTTCTTCCCTGGTCTTGGCTCCTCTGGCTTTATAAAAGCTGTAGAAATGGTGGTATGAGATGAGAGATATGACTTGATCCCCATAGGTAGCTTAGGATACGGTGGGGATGTTCAGAGAGTACAGAGATGATAAGTGAATTTTTTCCATAGTTTATTGTGGGGAACTACCTGGCCTGGTACTGGGGACTGTAGCCCTGTGAAAAGCAGGCCCTGAAAAAAGCCAGTAAGATTCCCTGGAAAGCCAGGAAATGCAGGAGGCAGACAAGACCCAATACTGGCACAGGAGGTTCCCGTAGTTAGTCAGGCCTAAAGAATGCACTATTTCCTCTGAAACTTGTCTTACTGAAAATATCTCTAGGTTAATGTACACAAGATGTTTAGGTTCAAAGCACAGGATGGTCTTTTCTCCCTACTTTGTGGCCATCTGGCATCTTTCTGTCTAACAGACTCTGACCTGAGGAAGATCTCTGTGTTTCCTCAATTATCATCTATAGATAATATCTGTTTTCTATTAACTATAGCCTTTGGACACTGATTGATGAGCTTTGCATACATACTGTATACCCCTGCACATACTGACAACAATAAAAGCCTCAGGAGAAGGGACATTGGGGTTCTTCTCCTCTGAGAGTTTAGCCAGCCTTTTTTCAAGCAGATCTTGGGTTGGTAGTCTCTTTCCATCCGTGACTCCAGGGGATACCGCAGGATGAGGTCCCTCTCAGTTTATTGTGGAATTCCAAGTCTGCTATGAATCCTGTTCACATATTACCATGTTTATAGGAAGCAATTCTTTGAGGGAATAAGATGTGGAGGTGAATCCTACATCCAGGTTTGTTTAGGGTAAAACAAGAGATGTAGAAGCCAGAAACAAAGTAAAATCTCACATTTTGGTTATACAAAGAAATCAAAGGAATGCTGGTTGAAAAGGAAGAAATCTCCATCTCATGCCATGATGTTGGTGAAAGAGTTCTTTGCATATATACAGGAGGCCCTGGACCAGGTTGAAACAGGCATCTAGAGTGCCATCCTGTACTTTGGCAGTGAGTATGTACATTAAGGCAAACCCTTCTCTTTCGTCCAAGATCCCAAATCCGACCAAGGTAGGGAAGATTGAGTCTTTATTGTACACCCCCAAAAAACTCAGGATCACCTTTTTGTGTGATCCATCTGCTGGGTCTCATCTGCTCACTCATCTTGCTCTGCCATTTGGTTTCCCTGGAAGATGATTTTATAGACTCTTAGGTCACAAGATTAAGACAGTCTTTCTTTTAAAGCCAAACATCTGGATATTTGTAGATGTTTATAAAATGTTCTTGAAATTCCTCTGTATTTTCAAACTTTGAGACAAAATATGAGTGGGAATATATCATCCCCATCCTTTCTCTAGCACTCTGGCCCTAAGACTTATTCTCCTGGTCCAGCTGCCCTTGCAGGCAAGAATGTGTCTTTGGCTGCAGTTGAAGAGTTGTCTCTCACCAGCCCCTACTTTGGGACTGGAATGCAGGTCTCATCAAACCTATACTTTTTCTAAAGCATCTGTGGTACACAGAATAATAATGCCCTCCCTCCTATAGATATCCATGTACTAATCCCCCAAATCTGGGATTATGTTAGGATATACGGCAAAGAGGGCTTCGCAGATGTGATAAAGTTAAGGATCTTGAGATGGGAGATTATCCTGGATATCTGGGTGAATCCAGTAAAATAATAAGGACCCTTATTAAGTGAAAGAAAAAGGTAAGAGTGTCAGAGTTGGATAAGGAGCTGTAAATTTCACTGATGTGAGGAGGGGCCACAAACCAAAGAATCCAGGCAGCCTCTAGAAGCTAAAAAAAAGTAGGAAAAATTATCCTCTCAATCTTGCAGTATGAAGCAGCCCTTGACTTTAACCCAGTAAAACTCAATCTGAACTTCTTATATCTAGAATTGTCAGAGAACATATTTCCATTGTTTTAAGCCACTCAATTTGTGGTAGTTTCTTACAGCAGCAGTGGGAAATTAATAAAATATCTAGGCAGGCAAACTTGGGGAACATACCTGTTAACAAAAGGAAACAAGATGAAGAAAATGCTTAATGCTCATCGAATAAATATTTTGTGTCAGGCATTTAACATGCATAATCTCATGGTCTTTTGTAACAACTCAATGAATTTATTCTATTTCTCAGATGAAGAAACTGAGTTTTAAAAGTTAAAAAACTGCCCTGGCTGGTGAGGATCAGTGGTTGAGTGCTGGTCTGTGAATCAAAGGGTTGCCTGTTGGATTCCCAATCTAGGGCACATGACTGGGTTACTGGCCGGGTCCCCAACAGGGGGAACACAAGAGGCAACCACACATTGACGTTTCCCTCCCTCTCTCTCTCCCCCCCCCCGTAAAAAATAAAATAAATAAAATCTTTTTAAAAATTAAATAAATAAATGTGAAAAAACTTGCTCGAGGTTTTATAGTTATTATGCGTTGGATCCAAAATTTTATCACCTCTGTCTGACTCCAATGCCAAGGTCTATACTCTACTATGTTCCACCGTGAAAAATGAAAAGAACAATACTTGTACATTCCACAGACATTTATTCAGTGCCTACTACATGGCAAGCATAGCATCAGGCATCAAGGATGCTCTAATGAACAAGACACAATGTAGTTCTTGCCCTCAGTGAAGCTTACAAACTAGGCTGTGGGAGGCAGAGGAAGGCAATCAAACATGCACATATATAATTGCAATGGCAAACACTGCTATGATGGAAAGGAATAGCATACTATGAGAATATGTAACAGGGGCATAATTTCCTCAGGGGAGCTAGTTGCTTTTGAAATCTGATCTGAAATATGCATAGGAGTTACTCACTGTGTCATTCCCTAGCTAATATTGCTTTCATCAAACTACTTTCCACAGCTACATCATGGGATCTGGACGGTGAGAGCATATGAGTTTTAGAACACAAAGCTATTAGTCCCATTTGATAAGAAAAAGTCTCAGAGCTACAGATGGGGCCAGTCAGCCCAGATCCAGGTTGAAGGAACTTTGATTTATGCTAGATGATCAGGTGGTAAAGCCCACCTCCTGAAGTCAGCTCCTAAAGGCTTGGCTCCTCTGATTTTACCTGCCCATCTGCTCTGTTGGTATTTATATTCTCTAGTATCCAGTTTTCATCCCAAACCTTGTTAATATTATATCTAAACCATCCTCCTCACCTTTCTACTCACCTCACTCTTATCCTCAGCCCCATCCAACCCTTGTTAACAACTCAATCATTTAAGAACCAGGTAGGGATGTTGACCTGTGTAGCTCTACCCCATCTTTTTCACTTATGAATGATCCTCCTATATGTGGAATAAATGTCTTCACTAACCTATTGATGCATCTTCCAGTGAGATCCTACTATAGTGAAAAAGAATAAAAGCCAATGCTATGAGTGGATTCCTCTGCAGCAAATTGATGACCTCACAATAATATGTAGATTCCTCTACAGAAAAACAGTGAATGTTTAGACCTATGAGTGAGTGTAGCAAGCAGGATAGGTTGGTATGAAGAGATTAGGCTTCAGATCCAGGCTGACTGAGTTCCAGTCTCCCTTCCACCACTAACTAATGCACAGCCTTAAAGCTGAGATGGAGCTGACTGTCCTTTCCTTCACCCCTTTGGCTACCAGGATAAAGTAATCACATCTAACTGACCAGACATTTCTAATTAGCAGGGAATTGCCTTCCTCCTTTTCCAACCTATTTGCATCTTGATGGAAACTCCACCAACAGCTCAAAGAAAACAATTCTTCTAGATAGAAGAAGACTCTTCATTAGTCAACAGTGGAAAAAGTAGACTTATTGGGCTACTTAAACTCCTTGAACCATGGTTTCCAATTTATAAAATGAGAGTAGCACTCTATCTGGTAGTCCTAGTATGAGGTTAAAATGAGAGGTTATCTAAAAGGTGTTGTTTTTTTTTAATCTAGGAGGTGCCCCTTATAGCTAGATGTTATACTTACATGTCCAGCAGAATTAAGTGGATTCCCTGGACCATTTTTTACCTCAAATACATACCACCACCCTGACAAGAGCTGTTCTGGAATACAGACAATAAAGGAAACCTTAGGAGTAGTTGTTGCTAGTAGGTAGAAAGACAGTGGTATTTGAAGTGTTGTACACAGGGAGCTACAGTAGGATAAGCCCCACCCTCTGAGGTTAAAGCTAGTACAAATCAGCATGTGACAGAGGAGATAAGACTCAAGAAGAAACATCTTGCTTACAACTTTGTGGATTTCTAAAGAATCCATAAAATCTCTAGACTATCTTGTGGGAACTCAAATATAAATATAAAGATGTAATTTACTCAATTGCATTGTGACTGGAGTGTCTGAAGCAACTATGCAGCAACAGAAGGGTAAGACCTGCTTGGAGTCAAGCCAAAGAAGCCAAACAGTTGGACTGAGTCCTGGGTCTGCAACCTTATACAGGCCTGGGGGATCTGGTCATTGACAAAATAAACCTCTCTAATTTCACTACTAGTATCAGGATGTAGAAGTTAATGACATTAAACCATGGAAGCCTCAGGTTTCTCTCTTCTTAGTCCACCTGCACCAAGTCATCTTTCTTTTTTTTTTGAGGGGGGGTATTTATTTTTAAACAGAGGGGAAGGGAGGGAGAAAGAAGGAGAGAAACATCAATGTGCAGTTGCCTTTCACATGCCTCTCACTGGGAACTTGGCCTGAAACCCAGGCATGTGCATTGACTGGGAATCAAACCAGTGACCCTTTTGGTTTGCAGGCCAGTTCTCATTCCACTGAGCCACACCAGCCAGGGCCCAAGTCATCTTCTGATAGAAGTTTTGCTATGTTGTATATGATTTCCTAAATGGCAGAAATGAAGGCTACATTTCTCAAATTATATCGTTGATTTGTAGCCTATACTGTTAGGGTCTTTTTAACAAGAATTAGGCTTCTGTTTTGGGCTCCACACTTAATTCTTGAGTATCTTGGTTCAAAGCCACCCTACTTACTATTTCTTCCCTGGAGTCTTATATTTCTTTAATCAACTACCATTTGCTGACTATTTGTGGTTCTTCAATCCTAAAATACTTTTCATTCCACCTATTTGATATATAGAAGCTCAGAAATTGTGGGAATTTGACTGATTTATTGGTGTCAAATAGTGTAGAAGGACTCAAGTCAATCACAAAGGTCAATCGCCTACCCCAGGAGGTCCTTTCAGGCAGAGCATAACAAGATGCCAAAGCACTCTGAACAAACATCATTCCATTGTTAAATGCTAGTGTCATTTGGAGTTAGGTGGGCAACATTAACACCTTAACTCCCATGGCACTAGAATCACTGTGATATCCACAGAGCTTCTGAGAAGACTGGGAAAACATGAGGTATTTATTTTCAGTTAAGCTTCCTCTACACCCCAAGAGTCAAGATGATTGAAGAGACTAAGAACTCCATCAGTCTCTTGTAGATTTTGTTACTTGATTTTCCCCCCACAGCTTGATTCCCTCTGCACTCACTGACCCCATACACATCTTGAACTGTTTAAGGCTGGGAACCAGACCTAGATCTATGGTGACCCTACCAAGGAATACCACCTGTGAGGCTAACTGTCTCTTAAATTTTATTCCTAATTGCCAGAGGAGGAATTTAGAAGGGAATCTTGGGTTCCACCAGAGGGAACATTAGGGTTTCTATAATATTGAATGCAAATGCTAGAAAGGATCTCATAGGACTAGTCATTCCAATTTTGTAGCTATAGAATATGCAGCCCAAAAGTGACGTCAATTTCTCAGGGTCACAGGGAATTAACTACAGAGTTATCATCTAGAGTCAGATCTCTTGGATTTCCATTGTGCTTTCCACATCATTACCCTGCCTCCTGTGTTCAAGTATTTCTGAGTGATCTAATCCTGAACATATCCTAGAAAGAAGAAAGGAAGAAGTAGCAGTAGAAGCCTGCAAGTCCTGGGGCTTTATTCAACACCTTAAACAAGGCTGGCTGAAGCAGTGTCTTTTGAGAGACAACCTTTTTTAGGTATCTGTTTCTTTTATATTGTTTCCTAGTCCTCTGCATCTCTTCTTGTTGAGAAGTGGTCCCTTACTTCATCTTGCAACAGAAATAGAGAAGTGGGATCTCAGATCTCCCTGGGCTCTTCTGATTCTCCTTTGGTTTCTTTAAAAATGTTTTATTTTATTTTTAGAGAGGGGAAGGGAGGGAGAAAGATGGAAAGAAACATCAATGTGTAGTTGCCTCTCACACACTCCATAATGGAGACCTGGCCTACAACCCAGGCATGTGCCCCAGACTGGGAACCAAATTGACAATCCTCTGGTTTGAAGGCAGGCATTCAATCCACTGAGCCACACCAAGCAGAGCTCTTTTCTTGGTTTCTGTAGGGGACTGTCTGCACTGGTCTGGTCCTTAAACTGGTGACCACGAAGATCTAACTGCTACTTCTGGCCTTTGGGGTGCATATACTCACTGCTGGTGCCCATTTGTCACCATCTTAACATCCCTACCTAAAACCACCTCTTTAGCCTGGTCTCAGGATTCTGTTGATCTCCTGTGTGGGACATCCAGAAATTTCTGGATCTGCTGCATACCAGGTATAGGCCATTGGAAGCCAAATTTATTTATCTAGCCATATTCTTCCATCACTGCTGGGCTATCATTTTCCCTCTACCCCCAGGTTCTAAACAGGGAATGGGGGGAAAACTTCCTCTGCTTCTACTTTTCCCTATGTAATAAACTATAGAGAGGGTGGTCAGGGCTCATGTGTCTCGTACTATCTTTCTCTACCTCAGCTTCTTTTCTGATCCCAGAATCCATTAAAATGATAGGGGTAAGCTTTCTTTTCTTTTGTGGTAGAGACTTTCCTTACCTCATAGCCACTCCTTTTCTGGGGCACTAAGGCTAATGACTAAGCCTTAATGGCGGAAAGATTAACCTTTACATGGTATTAAAGAAGTCCCACAATCTCTGTTAACCAGGGATGGCTTTTGATTCTGAAGCTTTGGCATGACCAGGAAGTAGAGTTTAGGAAGGGAGGAGGTACATTGGCTTAATGTTCTCAAAATATTATATCTATCACACAGATAAAAGCAGATATATGGGCCTAGGGGATGACCAACAAATACCTCTCTCTCACTGGTGGCCCCATGAAAGTATATCCAGGACTAACTAGGACTCCATGGAACACAGTTGAAAAAGGACCATAACTAGAAAACCATAGGGATGTCCCTCCCCTTTTTCAGACTTCAGTTTCCTCAATCACCAAATAATGAACATAAACGAAATAATTTTTACAACCTTGTCAAACATTCTGGTTAATCTCATTTAAAAAATATTTTTAGGCAGTTTGGGTGGTGGGAGAAGCTGTAGCAGCCAGACAGTACAGGTTTGCAAAGGTTCCCCACCCCCCACAGCCATGATGCCCAAGAAGAAGGTCAGCTCCACTGAGGGGGCAGTGAAGGAGGAGCTCAAGAGCAGATCTGTAAGGTTGTGAACTAAACCTGCTCCTGCAAAAGTGGAAACCAAGCCAAAAATAGCAGCAGGAAAGGATAAATCTGCAGACAAAAAAGTGCAAATGAATGGGAAAGGGGGAGCAAAGGGAAAACAGGCTGAAGTGGCTAACCAGGAGTCTAAGGAAGATCTAGCTGCAGAAAATGGAGAAACTACAAATGAGGATAGTCCAGCCTTGGATGAAGCAGGAAAAAAAGAACCCAAGTCTGATTAATATCATATGTCATGTCTTATCAGTGGTCCCTGTCTCCCTTCTTGTACAATCCAGAGGAATATTTTTTATCAACCATTTTGTAAATGCAAGTTTTTTAGTAGTTCTAGAAACATTTTTAAGAAAGAGAGATTTCCACCTCATCCCATTTTTAAGTGTAAATGATTTTTTTTAAGATATAAAATCATTTACTGGTTGTTTATTTTTTTGGTACAACCAGAAAATACTGAGATATTGTATATGGGAGGCTTTGATTGCCTTGGGTTCAGATAAACATTCCATAGATGGGGGTAGTTTTTATATCCTATAATACAAAGCATATTAAGTGGCAATGTTGAGTCGTGCATTTACTATGTCTTGAACGTTTCAAATTATTTCTATTCTCATGTTTTTTATAGAATTGTTTCCTAAAGAAAACAACTCCTTGATCTTGGCTCTCCCTGTCAGAATTTTGTGCACTCTGTAACATCTTTGTTGTTGTAGTCCATTTTTCCTAGTAAATCTGTTAATGTGTGGGGAAAGACTGAAATTTTGATTATGTAGTATATCTATTAAATTGTGAATTAGTTGAGCTATGATGTAACAGCATATCAATATTTGAAAATATTGGTACTTGATACTCCATTAAGTAAATTAGTCCCCAAATTGTAAGCTGGAAAATCACTGGTATAACTTCAGAAATGAATCACAACTATATGACTTTACATTTTTGGTATGTATGTTAAGAATTGTGTACTAACTGAAATGTCTGTGTACTTATCCTCAGAACAACCAATAAAATCTCACTTACAAAATATATATATATATATATATATTTTAATATAGTGTATACTCAGTATCATTTAGTATTATGTTAATCAGTTTTTTAAAAGTATAGACTCAGGGAAGATGGTGCCAGAGTAAAAGGGATCAGATTTCACTTCCCCCTACACACAGGAGGAAAAACTGGCTAATCCATGAAGGAACAGAGCAGACAGACAACAGTACCCCAGTGTATTTGAAAATAAGAGTCCAAAAACTGTAGTGGACACTGAAAAACCAGAAACAAGATGATAAGAAGGATATTTCAGGACAGTAAGGTCCCGGGGACCACCGCAGGGACCGGGTGCGATTGCAGCCCCAGGCCTGGCACCCAGGGTGGGTGCTGGGTCTACCACAGACTTCTTGAAAGTGGAGGGCCTGCCACAGTCCTTGGGAGAGAGCCAGGTTAACTGCTCCCTCCCTCCCCGACAGACCAGGGTCTGAGCAACACCAGGAGAGTTCTGGTCACAGAGAGGGGAATAAGGACAAAGAGGCAAGGCAAGGGGCTGTGATTACCTGCGAAGTCTGTGGTCACCTGGTCAGGAGAGCTGAGAGACAGGCAGTGACAGGCACTGACTCCCACAGTCACTGGTCTGTCTGGAGAATTGGGCTGCACAGGGCGACAGGCTTGAATAGGAGGAATTTATCAAACAGAGGGACTGGGGAATCTGCTGTGACAGCCCAGCAGCTGACTCCCAACCCAGCTGGGCAGAGACCCCGAGGTTACACAGATGAAACTGAGTTTACCTGTAGCACTGGGAAGGGTTTGTGCCCAAACCAGCAGGATGGAGGCAGCCTAGCCAAGTGGGCACCCCTGCACCCCATCCTCCAGCAATAACCACTGGGGAAAAGCACTCTGAAGAAAACCAGGATTCCCACATCTAAGATATTGGGGAAAGGAGCCAGACTAGCTCTTGGGACAGTGCTTGCAAGACAGGGTGAGTAAGCATCGGGAAGGGAGAAATGCCACAAAAATCACTCCCCAGGCTCCTGCAGCCAGCAAGACCAGAAAAACTGGTTAGGCCAGTTTGAAACCAACAAGAGGTGTGTTTTTTTAATGCTATTTTTATGTTATCTTTAATTTTTATTATTATTTTTAAATTTTTAATTACTGTTTTATCTTTCAATTGCTTTTCCCTCTTCGTCCTTCTTTCTTGATTTAGTTCTTCACCGTTTCTTTCCAATTTTATCTCTTCTTTCTCCCTTCTCCTGTCATTTATTTTAAATACCCACAAGTGAGAAAAAAACTTGGAACTGTGAAAGGACCTGAAGTGGACTCAGAGAGGGGGCAACCCAACAGCTGAGACAGTGAGACAAATTTTTCTCGGATATTGCAGGGAAAGTGCAGGTTGCTGCATATTTGGATTATTATTATTTTTCATTATTCCCACATCTTTTATCTCAATAGAATTTTTATTCCCTTTCTTTCTGTATAGTCTTCTTTGCTTGGCAGGGTATATTGTACTATTTGACAGGTTTCCCCTGTTCTCTCTTCCACATTGTATTGCTAATTTACTGACCTCCATGAGAATTGTGTTCCATCAGCACACTACTCAAAGTCCTATACCCCATGTTCATATTATTCAGATCACATAGATTCTGGCATATGAGTGTTGTTGTAATATTATTGTAAATAATTGCTGTTCTACACAATTATAAATACTTCACAGCACCATTTCCTGAATTTTAGCCCACATCACAGTCTCCTGAACTCTATTATTGAGGAGGTTAAAACTATTCACTCACATGATACACCTATGTGCTATCCTTTACTCTCACCTTACCCCAGCATCTGACCTCCCACAACTTTACTGCTTTCTAGATCCAACTCACAACCCTTCCCTCCCCAACAAGAGTCTTATCTTCTTCCCATCCTTTCTTATAAGTGGATAGTTGAGTTAAAGATCACAGTTAACACTACACAAGCCAAAAGATCTCCTATCTCTTATATACCAGCTGCTACTGTAAATATCATAGAATACTCTCCTGCTGTTTAAACCATTTTGCCTCCCCCTCCAAATGATAACAAAAAAGAGTAGGTGGAAGTGATGAACACCAGGATACCTGAAGGAGACTGCACCACTGAATCTCACACGCATTCTACCACAGCAGTTCACACCATAAACCCTGGGAGCCAGAACAAATCCATTTAAAATGCGGAAGCTATCAAGAACAGTCTCATAAACAATGAGAAGACAAAGAAACAATCCCCAAAAGAAAGGAAAGGAGGAAACCTCAGAAAGGCTCAACGAAATGGAAGCAAGTCAGCTATCAGATATTGAATTCAAAGAACTGGTTCTCAAGAAGTTCCACAAGATCACAATAATCTACCAGAAACTACAGAGGAATTACAATGAACTCACCACAAACTATATCGACATGAAAAGGGAAATAAAAACCATCAAGGACCAAAAGGAAATGAAGAATACAATTGCTGAACAGAAGAATAGAGTGGAAGGAATCAAAAGCAGGATCAATGAAGCAGAAGATCCGATCAGCAACTTGGAGAACAAAGTAGAAAAAAACACCCAGAATGAGCAAGAAAAGGAAAAAAGGCTCAGAAAGAATGAAGAGGGATTAAGAGAAGGGCAAGACAATACCAAACATAATAATATTCATATAATAGGGATACCAGAAAGAGAAGAAGAAGAGCAAGGGAAAGAAAATCTATTCAAAAAACTAATGATGGAAAGCTTCCCTAATTTGATGAAAGAAAAAGTCACACAAATCTAGGAAAAACAAAGAGTCTCAATCAAGAGGAACCCAAAGAGGCCCACTTCAAGACACATAATAATTAGAATGGCAAAATTCCAAGAAAAAGAGAGAATCTTAAAGGCAGCAAGGGAGAAGGAAGTAACATTCAAGGGAGCCGCAATAAGGTTAGCTGCTGAGTTCTCAATGGAAACACTCGAAGCCAGAAGAGAATGACAAGAAATATTCCAAGTAATGAGAACCAGAGGCCTGCAACCTAGGCTGCTTTACCCAGCATGGCTCTCAATCAAGATAGAAGGCTAAATAAAGAGCTTCCAAGACAAAAGAAGTCTAAAAGAATATGCATCCACTAATCCAGCGCTGCAAGAGATACTAAAGGGACTTCTCTAAAGAAAGGAAGGAAAAGAGAGGGACAGAGAGGAACATAGGTACAATAATGACAATGAATAAGTACCTATCCATAATAACCTTAAATGTAAATGGATTAAATGCTCCAATCAAAAGACACGGAAGAGCTGAATGGATCATAAAGCATAACCCACATATAAGCTGCATACAAGAGACCCATCTGAGGATAAAACACCTACACAGACTGATAGTGAAGGGCTAGAAACAAATTTTCCAAGAAAATGGATAGGAAAAAAAGCCGGGGTAGCAATACTCCTATCAAACATAATAGACTTCAAAAAAAAAGAGCTATAAAGAGAGACCCAGATGGTCACTTCATAATACTCAAGGGAAGATTCCACCAAGAAGACATAAACATTGTAAATATATATGCACCCAACATAGGAGCACCAAAATACATAGAGAAAACCTTAGAGGACTTCAAGAAAGATGTTAACATCAACACAATTACACTGGGGGATTTTAACACCTCACTCTCAAAAATGGACAGATCTTCCAAACAAAATATCAGCAAAGATATAGTGGAAATGAACAATGCTCTAGATAAAATGGGCTTAACTGATATATATACAGCCCTGCATCCAAAAGAAGCTACATACACATTCTATTCAAATGCACATGGAGCATTTTCAAAGATAGACAACATGATAGGACACAAAACAAGCATCAACAAATTCAAGAAAATTTAAAACATACCAAGTATTTTTTCTGATCACAAGGGAATGGCATTAGAAACCAACGCCAGGGGGAAAAACCCAAAACACTCAAAATCATGGAGATTGAATAGCATGCTACTAAACGATGAATAGGTCAATAATTAAATTAGGGAAGGAATCAAAAAGGTTCTGGAAACAAATGTTAATGAAATCATGACAACCCAAAACTTATGGGACACAGTAAAGACAGTCCTGAGAGGAAAGTTCATAGCAACACAGGCCTACCTAAAAAAGATAGAAACATTCCCAACAAACAACCTAACTCTATGCCTACAAGAACTTGAGGAACAACAAGAAAGACAGCCCAGAGCTAGTAGAAGGAAGGAAATAACCAAAATCAGAGCAGAATTAAATGACATAGAAACTAAAAGCACAAAAGATCAATGAATCCAGGAGCTGGTTTTCTAAAAAGACAAACAAAATCAACAAACCTTTAAGCAAGATCATCAAGAAAAAAAGAGAGTGGACCCAAATAAACACAATCAGAAATGAAAGAGGCGAGATTACAACTGACATCACAGAAATGCAAAGGATTGTAAGAAATTACTATGAGGAGCTATATGCCAAGAAATTTGAAAACCTAGGTGAAATGGACAAATTTCTAGAAAAATATAATCTTCCAAAAGTAAATGAAGAAGAAGCAGAAAGCCTGAACAGATGATTAACATCAGATGAAATTGAAGCAGTGATCAAAAAACTCCCGACACACAAAAGCCCTGGACCAGATGGTTTCACAGGAGAATTCAACAGAGCATTTAAGGAAAAGCTAGCCCCTATCCTTCACAGATTATTTAAAAAAAAAATAACACGTGATGGAAGACTCCCAAACTCTTTTAATGAACACAGCATCATCCTAATCCTAAAACCAGATAAAGACACAACAAAGAAAGAAACCTTCAGGCTGATGAATGGAAATATCGCTGAAGAAAATGGATGCTAAAATTCTCAACAAAATATTGGTAAACCACATCCATCAATACATTAAAAAGATCATGCAACATGACCAAGTGGGATTCATCCCAGGTATGCAAGGATGGTTCAATATTCGAAATTCAGTAAATGTAATACATCACATAAACAAAAGGAAAGACAAAAATCACATGATCACGTCAATAGATGCAGAAAAAGCATTTGACAAGGTACAGCATCCATTTATGATAAAAACACTCAGCAAAGTGGGAATAGAGGGAACATTCCTCAACATAAAAAGGCCATATATGAGAGACATACAGCCAACATCATACTCAATGGACAAAAACTAAAATCTTCTCTGCTAAGATCAGGAACAAGACAAGGTTGTCCACTTTCACCACTTTTATTCAATATATTATTGGAAGTTTTAGCCACAGCTATCAGAGAAGAAAAGAGAAGAAAGGCACCCAAATCAGAAAGGAAGGAAGAAATAAAACTGTCACTGTTTGCAGATGATATGATAGTATACATGAAAATCTTATAGACTCCACCCATGAAATGCTCAACCTAATGAATAAATTTGGCAAAACAGTGGGATATAAAGTCAATATCCAGAAATCAAAGGCATTCTTGTATACCAACAATGAAACAGCAGAAGCAGAAATCAAGAAAAAAATCCCATTTGATATAGCAACAAGAAAAATAAAATACCTAGGAATAAACCTAACCAAGCAGATAAAAGACCTGTATGCAGAAAATTACACAACACTGAAGAATGAAATCAAGGAAGACACAAACAAATGGAAACATATACTTTGTTCATGGATTGGAAGAATTAACATCATCAAAATGTCCATATTACCCAAAGCAATATACAGATTCAATGCAATACCTATCATAGAGCAAAAAAATACTTCAAGAGTTTATAGGGAACCATAAATGACTCATATAGCAGCGGCAATTTTGAAAAAGAAGAACAAAGTAAGAGGGATCACAATACTTGATACCAAACTGTATTACAAGGCCACTGTAATCAAAACAGTCTGGTACTGGCATAAAAACAGGCACATAGACCAATGGAACAGAACACAGAGCTCAGAAATAAACCCAAGTCTCTATGGTCAAATAATATTTGACAAAGGGGCCAACACCATAAAATAGAGTAAAAATAGTCTCTTCAACAAATGGTGTTGGGAGAACTGGATAGCTACGTGCAAAAAAATGAAACTCGAGCACCAACTTACACCATACATAAAAATAAATTCAAGATGGATAAAAGACTTAAATATAAGCCATGGTACCATTAAAATCCTAGAGGAGAACATCGGCAGGAAAATCTCAGATATCTCATGCAGCAACATTTTTACTACTATGTCCCCTAAAGCAAGGGATATAAAGGAAAGAATAAACAAATAGGATCTCATCTAAATGAAAAGCTTCAGAACAGCTAAAGAAAACAGCAGTAAAATAAAAAGAGACCCAACTATATGGGAAAACATATTTGCCAATGATACCTCAGACAATGGTTTAATCTCCAAAATATACAAAGAACTTACACGACTCCATTCCAAGAAGATAAGGAACCCAATTAAAAAATGGGCAAAGGACTTGGACAGACATTTCTCCAAACAGGACATACAGAGGATTCAGAGACACATGAAAAGATGCTCAACATCTCTAGCTATCAGACATATGCAAATTAAAACCACAATGAGCCCTAGCTGGTGTAGCTCAGTGGATTGAGCATGGGCTGCGAACCCAAGGGTCGCCAGTTCTATTCCCAGTCAGAGCACATGCCTGGGTTGCGGACCAGTTCCCCAGTGGATGCAACATGAGAGGCAACCACACATTGATGTTTCTCTCTGTCTTTCTCACTCCCTCCCCCTCTCTATAAATAAATAAAATAAAATCTAAAAAAAAGATACCTCATTCTTTAAAAAAATAAAACCACAATGAGATACCACTTCACACCAGTCAGGATGGCCATCATAAGCAAAGCAACAAACAACAAGTGTTGGAGAGGCTGTGGAGAAAAGGGGACCCTAGTTCACTGTTGGTGGGATTGCAGACTGGTACAACCACTATGGAAAACACTATGGAATTTTCTAAGGAAACTAAAAATGGAACTGCCTTTTGACCTAGCAATTCCAATGTTAGGATTATATCCCAAGAACCCTGAAACACCAATCCAAAAGAACCTATGCACTGGAATGTCCATAGCAGCACAATTTACAATAGCCAAGTGTTGGAAGCAACCTAGATGCCCATCAGTAAATGAATGGATCAAAAAACTATGGTACATATAACAATGGAATTCTAAGCAGCAGAAAGAAAGAAGGAGCTCCTACCCTTTGCAACAGCATGGTTGTAACTGGAAAGCATTATGCTGAGTGAAATAAGCCAGGCCATAAAAGAGAAATACCATATGATCTCACCTTTAACAGGAACCTAAGTAACAAAACAAACAAGCAAGCAAAATATAACCAAAGACATTGAAATAGAAAACAGTCTGACAGTAACCAGAGTGGAGAGGGGAGGGGATTTCCAGGGAAAAGCGGAAGAGATTACAGGAACAACTATAAAAGACACATGAACAACAACTAAGGGGGGTGGAAATGGGAGACAGATGGGGAGCACTAGGGGGTGGACTGGGATGGGAGTAAAAGACAGAAAACTGTACTTGAATAACAATTAAAATAAAATTAAGAAATATATAGACTCAGCAAATATCTGCTTAGTACTGAAGCTCTGCTATGCAAAACTGTTTCTTTTCTGATGAGTCAGGAAATGCTGAGGATCTTTGGTGTATCTGAGTCATCAATGGGAACAACAAACCTCATATTCTAGAGCTTCACCAAAATGTGGACTTGTAGGAATTTCCCACTGATTAAGTGCCAGACAAATCAGCTTTTGCAACAATTACCTATTTATTTTTTTCTTAAACTATTTTTTAAAAGAAATGTTCAGGTGATCCAAGATGGTGGAGAAACAGGTAAAGCTACACTAATCTCTTACCAGGACCAATATGAAATTACAACTAAATTGTAGAGTAATCATCCTGAATAACCAACTGAACACTAGCTGGAGAGAAGCATTATAACAAAGGACAGACAGAAGAAACCACTTCACAACAAGACTGGTAAGGAGTATGGAGGAGGCACATGAGGGCTGGCTGGGCTCTCATGGGCAGTAGCTGAAGTTCCAGAGGGATATTTCAGCAGCTGGCAGGGGAGTTCCACCTGAAAAATGAGGGGTCTAAATCTCAAGCTGGGCTCCCCAGCCTACAGCACCAGAGCCAGAAAGGAACTCTGATGACATCCAGCTGTGAAAAGCATCAGGGTTTCTGTCTGCCAGGGAGAGATGGCTAGAGATATAGAGAGCCTCTTAAAGGACAACATACAAAATTTCATTTGCAGCCACTTATGCTGGGCTCTGGCAGAGGAAGGGTAAAGTGAACTAAAGACAATTGAAGAGAATCTTGGATTGGTGGCTCTGGAGAGAGAACAGAAGGAACAGCAGCCAGGATTTCTGTGCTGAGTCATTCGCCATAGTGCAGGAGTTATCTTTCTCAGGCAAAGCACTCCTTTCAAAGTGATATCAACCTGAAAGTAAGCAATATCCCCATCCATAGGAATTACTCTGCCCCACCCCATGGAGCATAAGCTGGGCTGCTGATTACAGCTTAATTAGTTTAACAAGTGATCAATTTAACAGCTAAGGTGGAAAATACAAAGAAGCAGACAAAATGGGAAGACAAAAAAAAAAAACAGTCCCCCAAGTGAAAGAACAAGAGAATTCTCTAGAAAAAATCTATAGAGGGTTTAAAGCGATGATTATAAGGATACTCAGAAGCATGAATAAAGACATACAAACCATAAAAAAGGACCAGTCAGAAATAAATAATGCAATATATTGAAATAAATAATTCACTGGAAGGAATAAACAGTAGGCTAGATAAAGCAGGAGATCAAATCAGTGATTTGGAAGACAAGGTAGAAAAAACCACCCAGGCAGTGCAGCAAAAAAAAAAAAAATAATAATTTTAAAAAATGAGGAGAAATTAATGAACATTTTGAAGAACATGAGACATAACAACATCCACATTATGGGAAGGAGAAAAGAGTGAGCAAGTGATCGAAAACCTATTTGAAGAAATAATGACTGAAAACTTCCCTAACCTGGTAAAGAAAAGTGTCAAGTCCATGAAGCTAACAGAGTCCAAAACAAGTTGTATCCAAGAGGACTAAACCAAGACACATCATAATTAAAATGACAAGGCTTAAAGACAAGGAGAGAATTCTAAAAGCTGCAAGAGAATAGCTGGTGGTTACATAAAAGGGAGCAACAATTACACTTCCATCTGATTACTCAAGAGAAACATTTAAGGCCAGAGAGGAGATGCATGAAATATTCAAGGTGATGAAAAGCAAGGGCCTACAACCAAGGCTACTTTACCCATCAAGGCTATCATTTAAAATGAAAGGAGAAATAAAGGGTTTCCAGGCAAGAAAAATCTAAAGGACTTTGTTGACACCAAACAAGTACTGCAACAAATGTTAAAAGGCATGCTAGATGAAGGAGAAGAATAAGAACGTGAAGAAGAAGAGGAAGAAGAAAGATGGCAGCAAAGTAGGTGGGAGTTGATTGCATTTGTTCAAGCACCTAACTGGGACACTTAGCTGTCCTCCTGAAAAATAAAGTGAATAGCCAACAGAATTTGAGCTGATGTGAAGTTTGGAAACCAAAATGAGCAGAGGATGCTTCAAAACAAGTGGTACGGAGGTGTTATGGGCAGATGGGGAAAGTCCCCGATGTGGCACCTTAGGCAGCAGCTTCTGCACAGACATCAGACTTTGGAGGAGAGCCAGGTCAGTGATAGCAGGCTAGTGGTTCCCTCCCCTCCCATGGTAAGCAAGGCACAGACCCACACCCATAGAGGCTTGATAGTGCAAAGTCATTGGGGCAGAAACAAAAGGTTCACAGGGCAGGCACACATGGAGCTGGCTGTGTACCCAAGCCAGGGCAATGGTTGCCAACTAGTCTGGGACAGTGTCAGAGAGTGGTCAGCCACACCTGGAGCTGGGAGAAGAGGAGGGCCATGACTGTTCTTGTCTGAGATAGACTCTGGACTTGCCTCATGTATTCGTCAAAGGGGTGCAAAGTGAGGTGGTTTATACACATGCAAAAGTTAAAAGTGGAGAGTGCAGGTCACACAGCACTCTGAGGTCATGGGCTGGAAACTGTACACCTGTGACTATTGCAGCCCAGAGTGAGCTCACTCCCGAGCAGAACCACCACAAAGTAAAAATGGAGCCCAAACTCCACTGTTTGCAGGAGCCAGGAGGATCTGCAAAACCTGCCAAGCATGCTTAACAACTACCAGGAGAAGGTGCTCTTTTTTCTTTTTCTTCTTATCTTTTTTTCTTTTTTTATTCAAGAGTAAGACAATAAGTGCTGGAGCTGGGAGAAAAGCAGAGAAAGTTCCAGAAAGAAGTCAGAATACAAAAACCAACACCTGACATAAAGTTCACCTTACTCTTCATTAGAACTAGCATTTTTTAAAAATTTTAATTTATCTTGCCTGTGCTGGTGTAAATCAGTGGATTGAGTGAGGGCCTGTGAACCAAAGGGTTGCTGGTTCCCAGTCAGGGCACATGCCTGGGTTGTGGGCCAGGTCCCCAGTAGGGGGCGTGAGAGAGGCAACCACACATTGATGCTTCTCTCCCTCCTTTTCTCCCTCCCTTCCCCTCTCTCTAAAACTAAATAAATAAAATCTTTAAAAAAATTAATTTATCTTTCTTCTTTTCATTTACATAGGTTATTATTATTTGTTTGCTTGTTTTTCTGTTTCTTTTGCCATAGCTTGTTTTTCTCCCTGTCATACTGTATCTTTTCTTCTTTCACCCCACTCATATTCCAAATGACTCACTACTCTTGGTCTTTAACTTTTTATTCTTTTTATTCAGATTATATATTTCTATCATGTTATTGTTATTACAAAGACCATGCAGCACCCCTCACCAGTCTTAATCAATTTTGCCATATTCCTGAACTTTATTGCTGTTGTGGTAAATTTATTTGCTCTCATGCTACATCGATTTCCTATCTCTTACTCTCACTATTGCTCCTCCATCTAACCTTGTATAAATGCTTCTATTTCTTAAATCAGCAAATATTCTTCTCCCCCTCTGATAAGAGTCTTGTTTCTTTTCCTCCTTATATAAACAGTGGCTACTTAGGTAAAATATCAGTCATTGCTGTATTGTTCCAATGGAATTCATTGTTGTTCACTATTTTTTGGTTTCTTAAACCTGATAGAAAATCCTTCCCCTGTATTACTTTTTTTTGCTTTCCCCTTGCCCCTGATTAGTGGAGTGAGGAATATGATTTCATTTTTTTTTAATTTTTATTTGTTTCATTTCACCCTCTCTCAACCTGGGCTTTACTCCTTACTCTTATTAGTTTGCTTCCCTCATCCTCTTAAAATCATTTACTTTGCGGTAGCTATTTCATATTCAACTTTTCCTTTAGTACAATATTCTTATTCCTGTTCCACCTTTATCAAATTTCATTCAGTTGTTGTTGCTATTGACCCTACTGTGGTTTTTCTACAAATTTTCTCCCATTGGTCAAATGTCTTTTAAATTGTACCTCAGACCTCATAGAATACTTCCCCCTTTTATTATCCCTTTGTTCCTATTACCTTTATGTGTTTTACTTACATTTAAAATTTTGTTCTCTCCCAATCTTCACCTCAGTTGTATCCCCGCTATTATCAATCATCCTCCTTCTTACCACTCAATAATAGTTTTCCTTCTTTTGATCATCTCATATGCCATATCTTTTAATATCTTTTATATTTGTCATATCTTTTGTCATATCTTTTGTCATATCTTTGTCATATCTTTTGTCATATCTTTTAATATCCATAATCTCTCTTTACCTTTATCAATATTTGCTCAAATGGAGCTGATATTTGGTGATGTGGTAGGGCAGTACCATTTGTTGACATAGGTTCTGTTGCCTGATAACACAGCTTTGTTAACCAATACCTATACAAGAGAATATAAGACAAGGTGGGAGTTGTGACTATCAGTAAACCTGCTAGAGTGGATAACACATCAGCATAGAAGCTATCAGCAAGTAAAGCTCAAGTACAACAAGAGAGCCTACACAAATGAAGGAAGGGCAACACTACAGTATCCAGAAAAGGAAATCACAGTGAATGCACCACTGAATCACACAGAACACTTAGCACAGAAGACCACCCGACAAAGTAGAACATCCTGAATCACAGAATAAACAAAAAGAGCCACTTAAAGTTGTGAGACAAAGAAAGAGCACCCAATAAAAAAGAATGAAAAAAAAAACAGTAAAAGTGCTAAATAAATTTGTGGCAAGTAATCTATCAGATAAAAAAATTCAAAAAAATAGTTATAAGGATTCTCAAGGAACTCAGGAATAGCTACAAGAAACTGAGTGTGAACTACAACAACAAGAAAAAGGAAATGGGAACTATAACAAGAACCAAGAAAAAAGGAAGAATACAATATCTGAATTTTTTTAAAAATAGAGGGTGTTACAAGCTGACTAGATGAAGCAGAGGAAAGAATTAGTGAGCTCAAAGACAAGGTAGAAAAAACTACACAGGTAGAGCAGAAGCATGAAATAAGACTCACAAAATATGAGGAGAGCTTAAGGGAACTGCAGGACAACATGAAAAGTAACAATATTTGGTTCATAGGAATACCAGAAGGAGAAGAAAAGGAGCAAAGGATACAAAATCTGTTTGAAAAATAATGACAGAAAACTTGCCTAACTTGGAGAGCAGAAAAACCATGCAAATTCATGAAGCACGGAAGCTCCCAATTAAGATGAGCCCAAAGAGGCCTACTCCAAGACACATCATAAGCAAAATGGTAACTTTAAAGACAAAGAGAGAATCTTAAAAGCAGCAAGAGAGAAATAGGAAGTAACATACAAGCGAGCTCTGATATTGCTAGCAGCTGACATCTCAAAAGACACACTACAAGCCAGAAAGGAATGGCAAAAAATATTCCAAGTAATGAAAAGCAAAGCCCCACAACCAAGACTACTCTACCCAGCAGGGCTCTCAATTAAAATGGAAGGAAAAATAAGGAGCTTCCCAGACAAAAGAAGATTAAAAGATTCACCTTCACCAAACCAACATTGCAAGACATGCCAAAGGGACTGCTTTAAGAAGATTAAGACATAGATGGTGTGTCTCAGTAGATTGAGCATGGACTTGTGAACCAAAGGGTTACCGGTTCCATTCCAAAATAAATAAAATCTTAAAAAAACAAGAAGATGAAGAAAAAGAGTGAGAGAGAGAGAGGAATACAAGTACAGAGGGGAAAATGGTAATTAATAAGTACCAATCAAAAATAACCTTAAATGTAAGTGAATTAAATGCTCCAATCAAAAGACATATGGTAACAGAATGGATAAAAAACATGACTCACACATATGCTGCTTACAAGAGCCTCACCTTAGAATAAACGACATACACAGACTGAAAATGGAGGGTTGGAAAAAAATATTCCAACCAAACAGGGAAGAAAAGCCAGGTTAGCAATACTTATAACACACAAATAGACTTCAAAACAAGGGCCATGAAAACAGACCCAGAAGGTCACATCATAATACCCAAGTGAACAATCCACCAAAAAGGCATAAAAGTTGTAAACATATATGAACCCAACATAGGGGCACCCAAATATATAAGGAAAATCTCAGAGAACTTCAAGGAAAATATAGACAGCAACACAATTACAGTAAATAATTTTAACACTCCACTGTAAAAAATGGATGTATCTTCCAAAAAAAAAACAACAAGAACATTGTGGAACTAAATGATGCACTAGATTAAATGGATTTGTGTGTGTGTGTGTGTGTGTGTGTGTGTGTGTGTGTGTGTGTGTGATCTTTCCCTCCATAGAAGCAAAAACAAATTATTTTCACATGCACATGGAATATTTTCAAAGACAGACCACATGATAGGGCACTAAACAAGTCTCAACAAATTGAAGAAAATTGAAATCATATCAAGAATTTTCTTGTACCATAAGGACTTTGAAACTAGAAACTAACCTCAATGATAAAACTCAAAAGCATTCAAATTATGGAGACTGAATACCATGCTATTAAACAATGAATGGGTCAAGAATGAGATCAAGGAGGAAATCAAGAAGTTTCTGGAAACAAATGAAATTGAACTCACAAGAGTCCAAAACTTATGGGACACACCAAAGGCAGTCCTGAGAGGGAAGTTCTTAACAATACAAGCCTACCAAAAAGATAGAAACATTTCAAATAAACGACCTAACCCTACATCTTCTAGAACTGGAGGAACAAAAACAAACAATACCCAGACTGAGTAGATGTAAGAAAATAATCAAGATCACAACAAAATTAAATGACACAGAGAATAAATGAACAATACAAAGTGTCAATGAATCCAAAAGCTGGTTCATTGAAAGCTAAACAAGATTGACAAGCATTTAACCAGACTCATCAAGAAAACAAGAGAGAAGACCCAAAAAACAAAATCAGACAAGAAACAGGAAAAACTACAACCAACATCATAGAAATACAAAGGATTGTAAGAAATTACTAAAAGCAAGTATATGCCAAGAAATTAGAAAACCTGAATGAGATGGACATATTCCTGGAAACATATCTTCTGAAACTGACCCAAAAAGGAGTAGAAAGTTTGAACAGACCAATAACAGCAGGTGAAGTTAAAGCAGTAATCAAAGAACTTCTAACACACAAAAGCCCTGGGCTGGACAGTTTTGCAGAAGAATTATACAAATCATTTCAGGGAGAGCTAACCCAAATCCATCATAGACTGTTCCAAAGTAACCAAGAAGAAGGAAGACACTGAAACTCCTTTTATAATGTCGCTATGATCATAATTCCCAAACCAGATAAAGACAAAAAAATAAATAAAGCTACAAGCCGACATCACCAATGAACTTAGGTGCTAAAATCCTCAATAAAATATTGGCAAACTGCATTCAAAAATACATTAAAAAGAAAGGACAACACAATCAAGTGGGATTCATTCCAGTCATGCAAATATGGCAAAATATTCACAAATCAATAAATGGAATATATCACATATACAAAAGGAGAGACAAAAATCACATTATCAAATAAATAGATGCAGAAAAAGCATTTGATAAGGTACAGCACCCACTTATCAAAAAAAAAAAAAAAAAAAAAAAAAAAAAAAAAAAAAAAAAAAAAAAAAAAAAAAAAAAAAAAAAAAAAAAAAAAAAAAAAAAAAAAAAAAAAAAAAAAAAAAAAAAAAAAACACTCTCCAAAGTGGCAATACAGGGAGCATTCAGAAACATAATGAATATGTTAATGAAATCTCAGAAACAGAAATAAGCTAAAAAATTTACTTGATAGAGCAGCAAGAAAAATAAAGTACCTAGGAATATACCTAACCAAAAGGTAAAAGACTGTACAACACTGAAAAAAGAAATTAAAGAAGACACAAACATATGGAAGCATGTACCAGGTTCATGAATTAGAAGAATTTAACATCATGAAACTGTCCATATTACACAAAGCAATTTATAGATTCAATGCATTCCTACTAAAGTACCAATGACATATTTCACAGATATAGAACAAACATTTCAAAAGTTTATATGGAACCATTAGTGACCCCGAATAGCTGCAGCCATTTTGAGAAAGAAGAATAAAGTGGAAGGTATCACAATACCTGATATAAAACTGTATTTGAAGCCTAGTGTAATCAAAACAACCTGGTACTTGCATAAAAGCAGGTACATAGACCAATGGAATGGAACAGAGAGCTATAAATAAACCAAAGTCTCTATGGTCAATTAATATTTGGCAAAGGGGGCAGAAGTATAAAATGAAGTAAAAATATCCCCTTTAACAAATGGTGTTGGGGAATCTGGATAGCTACATGCAAAAAAATGAAACTTGACCACCAACTTGCACCATACACAAAAATAAACTCAAGATGGATAAAAGATATAAATATAAGTTACAATACCATAAAATTCATAGAGGAGAACATAGGAAGGAAAATATCAGATATTCCATGCAGCAACATTTTCACTGCTATGTCCCCTAGGGCAAGGGACATAAAGGAAAAAACAAGTGGGACTTCATCAAAATGAAAATCTTCAGCACAGCCAAAGAAACTATCAGCAAAATGAAAAGGGAACCAATGGTGTGGGAAAATATATTTGCAAACAATACCTCAGACAGGGGTGTGATCTACAACATATATAAAGAACTCACGGGACATCACTCCAGGAAAGCAAACAATTCAATTTAAAAAGGCAAAGGGTGTAAACAAACATTTCTCCAAGGAGGACATGTAGCAGGCCCAGAGATATGTGAAAGGATGCTCAGCATCACTAGCCATCAGAAAGATGCAAATTAAAACCGCAATGAGATACCATTTCACAGTGGTCAGAAAGGCCAGGATGACCAAATCAACAAACAAGTTCTGGCCAGGTAGTGGAGAAAAGGGAACTATAGTACACTGTGGGTAGGAATGCAAACTGCTACAGCCACTGTAAAACATTATGGAATCTCCTCAGGAAACTAAAAATAGAATTGCCTTTCTTTTTTTGTTTGTTTTTGTTTCTAATTTTATTTTTTAATTATTTCATTGTTGTTCAATTACAGTTGTCTCCATTTTCCCCAAACCACTTCCCCCATCCCAGCCAAACCCACCTCTGTCCCTTGCTTCCACCCACCCACTTGTTTTTGACCATGTGTCCTTTATAGATGTTCCTGAAAATCTTTACCCCCATTATCCCCACCCCCTTCCCTGTGGTTACTGTCAGATTGCTCTTAATTTCAAAGTCTCTGGTTATATTTTGCTTGCTTGCTTGTTTTATTGATTAGGTTGCACTTAAAGCTGAGATCATATATTATTTGTCCCTGACTGCCTAGCTTATTTCACTTAGAATAATATTTTCCAGTTCCATCCATGCTGTTGCAAAAGGTAGAAGCTCCTTCTTACTCTCTCCTGCATAGCATTCCCTTGTGTAAATATACCATAGATTTTTGATCCACTCATTTAGTGATGGGGACTTAGGTAGCTTCTGGCACTTGTCTATTGTAAATTATGCTGCTATGAACATTGGTGTGAATAGGTTCTTTTGGATTGGTGTTTCGGGGTTCTTAGGATATAACACCAGCAGTGGAATAGCTGGGTCAAAAAGCAGACCCATTTTTAGTTTTTTTTTTCTTTTCTTTTCT
>PVKM010001019.1:0-87114 GCA_004027735.1 Carollia perspicillata
GTTTCTTTCATTTGCACACAGACAAGTGAAGTTGCTGTGTGGGGCATTAATGGTCTGTTTAGATGCCAGGGCTGGTACTGCTTCAGGCTCCAGGAAGAAAGGAAGGCCAGTGTTTGGTAAAGGGGCTTGGTGGGAGAGAACAGTCTAAGAGCTGGTAGCCTGACTGGAGTTCTGGGGAATCATTCAAGAGCTTAATAGAACAGAACAGCAATTTCCAACTTAAAAAAAAAATCTCATCGCACACATGGAGGAATTACTAATTCTGCAGCACACCAGAAAAGATATGTTTTGCTGATATGACAAAGAAAATAGGTGTAATTTTGATTCGTTCACACCAGATGGCTATTATGTTGGCTGTTGTCATTTTTTATTTGACGAGCTAAGGAAAAAGAGGTCAGTGCCCCTGACTAAATAGTCCAGTATTGTGTGTTTTACAAATTCTTGCAGCACAGTGGTTAAAAATCACTAGCATAGAGTATATTTACGGTAGATTCTGAGGAATTCGCAGAGTCACAGTTTCCAGGGAATATCAATAACTAAGGTCATCTCATAATTAAACACTAATTCATATAGGTATACGTTCATATGTAAGTAAGTAGACGTTTCTTCTGTAAGCAAGGCTTGTCATGTCGACTTCAGGAATCAGTAGTTTTATATTTGTGAGAGGCTTATGTTTTGTCTATTTCAGATGCTGCTTCTTCCATAATTAAGGAAGGATCATGGGACTTGAGATAATTGCAATTCAATTCTCCTCTCTCTGGTATTAATAGTCTTTGAATCTTTTTTTTCTTGTTTCTTGGATGTAATGGGTAGAGCAGGAGGATTAAGTACTGAAAAGCTGAGAAGACCTTCCTCCTCCTTCTGGGTAATCACCTTTTTTTCCCTTCTTGCCTGGTTAATTAAGCCGTTCTTCACAGACAGAATGAAGTTAACATTATCTGGTCCTACCCTCAGTTAATGCTAGTGTTCTCTATTTTGCTCTGAAATATGCATGAATTAGACTTTCAGAATATTCCCTGATACATATTGGGCAGGTGGAGAAAAAACCATGAGTCAGAAGAGGAAAAAGACTGACTCACTAGAAAAAGAGGATGTTTCTAGTCTATTAATTTTGGCTACACCATATATAATGATCAGGGTGTAAAAGATTTTCAGCTTTCATCAAAATAACCTATATAAAACCAATAAGAAATCGATCTGTAAACAGTGAGGTGCATGTTTAAAGTTAAAATGTTAGTGTGGAGCTTGAATAAATAAAGATGGCACTGAGTTCTGATTATGCATTGACCTTTTCCCTCAGGAATTTTCTCCTATATTATGGTTCCAAAGAGTCAGGAGTTCACGCCACAGGCTCTGTGGGCCCATGGGTAGTTGCCTCCAGGTGTTTGTGTGTGTGTGTGTGCATGAGTGTATGTACTTCTTGCAAGCATTTCCTTTAAAGTCAAGGTCTTTCTGGAAACACCCATTTAATAGGTGTAAACTACATTAATAACTATAATCTATTTTTCAATTTATAAAACATATTCATATTATTTCATTTAATTCTCCAGATAACCAAGGAATATATTATGAGTATTTCTATTTTACAGACTAAGAAAACCTGAGGCTTGTATAGGTTAAGTGGCTTCTCAAGGCAACCCACTTAACAGCTGCCTGTGGTGGGCACAGGGCAGCATCTACAAGCTGGTCTCTGCGGCGCAGAATCCCAGCATGATGTAGTGGAATAGCCACGGCTTTCAGGTGTGGTTTTCAAGCCCGTGATTGGGAAGACATTGAACAGAGGGCCAGCTCCAGTTCTGCTGTAGAAATCACCCCCTGGGTGGTCCGGAGGGAAGAATGGCGGCCCTTGCCTCCAGCTGGGCTTGCGTCCCTCTTCCCCACTGAACCAGCACATCCGTCTCAGTCCATCTTCTTTCTGCCAGACTTGATTTTTCAAAAACAGTTATATCACGACAGGACCCCACTTAAAAGCCTGTAGTGGTCCCCAGTGACTGCTAAAATAAAGAACAACTCCAAGATGATGCGCAAGGCCCTGGGTCCGCTCTTTTGATTCGTCACCATCTCTGGTCATTTCTTCCGCAAGTGCAGATGCTCCTGTCATTCAAACACGGCTCTGGGATTGTGCCTTGCCTCTCTCACGGCGTGTGCCCTTGCAGTACTGCGCCTAGAACACCTTGCCTCTTCCTGCATCTGGAGAAGCCTCACTCATTGTTTAAGACTGGTTTGCATGTAATCTCTGAATGCCTCCCTGAGCTTCTAGACAAGAGACAATTGTTCACTCCTTTGTGTGACTGTGGCCCTTAACTCTGATTGATTACACTGGTAGTCCTGTGTTCCTCTGTCCCTTCCACTAGACTGTGAGAGTCTCCAGGCCAAGAAATGTTACCTGATTCACCTGTGTGGTTTCAAATTCTTTTCATTCCATTTTTAATCCCTAAAGATGCAGAGTAAATTCTTGATATATCTTCCCTGTACCAAGTAATCATGCCTTGCCATTTGGGTGAAAGGGGACATAGCAAGTATTGGGGACCAGCAAGCTTCTGCACCCTGTTTGTCTTCCAGAGACAGAGTGAAATTAAATTGTGTTGGGAAGGACAGATAATAAGTTATTCCAATGTTCTGTTACAGAAGGTCTAAGAACACTTGAAATTCTAGCTTTCTTTTCTCCCCATGGAAATGACCCTTTCTTTATTAAATCTTTTCCCTCTACCCTCATGAAATATACCCCCACCAACCAGTATAAAGCCAATTTATTTCACTGATGAGAATAGATATATACTCTAAGAGTGCTAACCCAGCTGCGGATCGTTGCTGAATTTTTGCAGTCACAGTTACAGGAGCAGCTGTACCAGTAGTAATCATCAAAACCCTAACCTATCAACACTCTTGAATTACATGTCCCTGAAAAAAATCAATGCCTTGCTTCTCTCTTTATGTTTGTTTTTGCTTTTATTGAGGTATCCTTGACCTGTAACATTGTTAGTTTCAGGTGTACCACATAACGATTTGGTATTTGTATACTATATTGGGAAATAATCACTACAAAAAGGCTAACAACTATCATCACTACACAGTTACAATTTCTTTTCTCGTGATGAGAATTTTTAAAATCTATTCTTCACCAACTTTCAAAAATACAGGTCGGTAACTGTGGTCATCATACTGTGCATTACATCCCTGTGACTTACTTATAACTGGAAGTTTCTACCTTTTGAGCACTTTCACCAACCCCCTGGCTTTGGGTGACCAGCAATCTGTCTTCTGTATCTGAGTTCTGTGTGTGTTTTTTGTTTTTTAATCTATCTATAAGTGAGATCATATGTATTTGCCTTTCTCTGTCTGATTTATTTCACTTAGGCTAATGCCCTCAAGGTACATCATTATTGCTGCAAGTGGCTACATTTCCTTCTTTTTTTATGAATGAATAATATACACATACCACATTTTCTTTATCCATTCAAGTCCCCTACTATTATTGCATATGGTGTATTTGTTCATTTAGGTCTGTTCATATTTATTTTACGTAATTAGGTACTCTTATGTTGGGTGTCTAAATATTTGTAAATGTTATAGTCTATTGATGAATTGACCTCCTTATATTATATATTTTCTTTGTCTCTTATTACATTACAGTCTTTGGGTTCAAGTTTATTTTATCTGATTTGAGTGTAGCCACTCATCTTTCCTTTCATTTTAATTTGCATGGAATATCTTTTCACATCCCTTCACTTTTAGTCTTTGTATGTCCTTATATCTGAAGTGAGTCTCTCATAGGCAGCATATAAATGGGTCTTTTTAAAAAATTCACTCAGGCACTGTATGTCTTTTGATTAGAGAATTTAGACCATTTACATTGAAACTAAGTATTGACAGATATGTACTTATTGCCATTTTAGTAATTATTTTCTGAGTGTTTGGTTATTACTTTTTCTGTTCTACTTTTCCTGCTCTTTGTGATTTGATGATTTCTTGTACTGATATTTTTAGATACCTTTATCTTTTGTGTATCTACTATTAGGTTTTGCTTTGTGGTTACCATGAGGCTTACATAAAATAACTTCTAGGTCTACTTTAAGTTGATGGTAACAAAGTTTGAATGCATTCTAAAGTTCTACATTTTTACACCTTCCACATTTTATGTTTGATGTCACCATTTACATTTCAGCTTGTGCATCCATTAAAATTATTTTAGTTATAATTATTTTCCTCTTTTTTTCTTTGTAGTAGATTTATAAGTGGATAACTAACCTCATTTAAATCATGATAATATAATTTTTACTATACATTTACTTTATTAGTGATATGTGTACTTGCATTTATTTCCTGTTATTAATTGAAAACTTTTTATTTCAGTTGAAAGATGTTCCTTTAACATTTCTAATAAGGCTGGTCTGGTGGAGATAAATTCATCCAGCTTTTGCTAGTCTGGAAAGCTCTGTCTTTTCACTGAATCTAAAGGGCAACTCTGCAGGGTAGACTATTCTTAGTTGACAGTTTTTTCTTTTCTATTAGCATTTTGAATATATCATGCCATTCCCTTCTGGACTCAGCTTCTGCTGTAAAATCTGCAATAGTCTTATGGGAACTAAGTAGTCCCCTACTTATTTAACAGCTATTTTTTTTTCTTGCTGCTTGTAAGATTCCCTCCTTGTCTTTAACTAGTGACAGTTTAATCATTATGTCTTGGTGTGGGTCTCCTTAGGTTATCTTATTGGAACTCTCTGGGCTTCTTGGATTTGGAATGTTTCCTTTTCCAGGAAGTTTTCAGGTATTATTTTTTCAAAAAAAGTTTTCTGGTCTTTTCTCTCTCTTTCTTTTTGTCTCATGAGCTGCACGAGCATCTTTATAACTATTATTTTAACTCTTCATCAGGGAAATAATTTATCTTTATTTCATTAAGGTCTTTTTCAGAGGTTTTATCTTATTCTTTCATTTGGAACATATTCCTTTGGTTATTCATTTTTCTTGACTTTCTGTGTTGGTTTCAACGCATTACATAAAACAGCCACCTATCCCAGTCTCAAGAGAGTGGCCTCATGTAGGAATGAATCTTACCGTTCAACCCTGCCATTGCTCTTGGTTGTCTCTCAAAGCTCTGTGATTTTCCAAACAGCCTACTTTATTTTTAGTGGTTCCCAGTAGTTGAGAGTGTGCCAAGTCCCGTCAGTGTTTCAAAAGGAAAAACCTCAGTCAGCACTTAGATTCAGGCTAATTGGACTCCGTACCCACAGGCAGCAGCTTTTAAAGTATGCAAATATACCTTTCAGGGGAAGATTGGCAGAGGGGTGCTTCTGTGTGCTCTCCCCTCCCTTACATCTGGGGTGAGAGCCATTTAAAAACTGTTCCTTTCTTTGCTATCATCCCATTGAACCCATCCCACTGCGTTCAATCCCACTGAACAAAGATTCATTAGATGCCAGAGCCAGGCTATCAAAGAATGTTTCCTCTTGCATCTGGGGAGCAGAAAAGAGCCGGGGCGCTGGCTCCCTTCATGGAGCCACTGATGAACTGGGGTCAGGCACAGGAAGAGCGTGAAGGTGGCACTGCTTGCCTCCCCCATCTCTGGAGAAGACTGCAGTCAGCACCTAGAAGTGTGTTTAATTAGCAACCTGCTCCCAAAGCCATAGCTACAAAGGTGAACTAGTAGACCTTATTCATAGATATTATTCTGTGAATAAGGTATATTAAATCTGCTGTCTCCTTGCTGTGCCCTTGGTGGGGTAGACAGTTAAGAACTTTTTGCTCCTTTGTAACATTCCTGTGGGAAACATAAATACCACTGGCCACAGAGCCTGGTGATGTAGAGGTGTCTCTCCTAGGCAGCAGCTGCAAAACCGAGGTGGACTGTATCAACTGCTTGCTGAGTGATACTAATGAGCTGGTGTGGCATCTCTGTGCTGCCCTGGCGTGAGACCCCCAGGGCAGCACAGAGATGGCATCCTCAGCCTCGGTCTGTATAGAGTAGATGTGTGTTAAATTAGGTGCCTGCACTTCAGGCTGAATCTTTAAAATAAGAAAAATTGTCTCTTCCACAGAAAAAACGGTCACTCTTCAGTTGGCTGCCTCTGCCCAGGGCCTGGAGTGGTAAGCCTGTGCAGGCCTTTAAAGAAACATTACTTAGTTCACTACAGACATGTGGGTCTGGTGGATGCAAGCCTTGGTGCCTTTCAAAGCTGGACGTTTGGGGAGCTCATTTCTCCGGGGCAGGTTTTAATGGTTGTGGTGCCAGATGTGGGGTTCAAACTCTTTGTTCCTCAGGGAAAAGCTCTGGAGTGTGAGCTCCCTCCCCAGTGGTTCACCGCACTAGGGGTGGAGTCTATGGCAAGACTGTTCCTCAGCCTCTCCTCACTGCTTCAATGTTTTTTTTTCCTTATGCAACCAATTTGTAGGAGTTTCGTAGCTAGTTTCTTCCCCCAGAGGAAATTATTTCACATATATCTGTAGATTCTGTGCATCTGTGAGGGGAGGGGAGTTCAGGATCCTCTTCCATTGCTATCTTAAACTGGAACTTCCCTCCTCTATGAAATGCAGGTAGGAGCAATAATAACGTAGACATTGTACAGAAATAGGTCTGTGATGAGCAACAAATGGGACAGCACACGTTAAAGCATTCAGCAGAGCACCTGGCTCATGCTAAGCACTTCATATAAAAACAATTGTAGTTACACATATTATTTTCATTGTAGTAGGTATATAATCTGTTTATGTATTGTTTTTCTATTCCCCCATTATGTGGTGACTTATCTCAAGTATTCTCTCTCAAAGAGAGAGATGCTTCTTATGGATGCTTATTGCATAAAACACACGGGTTCTAGTCAACATTCACTTAGGTTGATTTCCTAGAAGTTATTTCCTATTTTTATTTTTAGTTGTCTTAAGTTTGCTTCCTTTTATTTTATTATTTCTATTATAGTTTTTCCTTTATTGACATTTCTTTTTCTGTTAGTGGCAAGCTCAGAATTCAAATTTGGAAAATCTGAATAACTCTTGCTTAATTATCACCATTCTAAAACATTGAATGAGTCACTAATAAATTCTGCTGGGTGTTTCCTCTACCTGGGCACTCCACACATTCAGATTTTTCAGATAACTTAATGATATAGCAACAACAAAGTTACTATGTCCAGCTACTCTGCAAAATGAAACTATCAACTTATCTCTTTACAGAATTAAACGTAAGTGTAGTTAAATTAAAAAATGCCTATCTATCTTGCAAGGTGTTTGCATGTTCTCTTAGCATCTCTTTAAATACAAGTTGCAAAAACTTTCCAAAGATTCTATGCAGAAAGATGTTGACACTTTGCTACAATGAAAAAAATCAAATTAAAAACAGGTACAGTTGCTAGATATAAATAGCTTCTGAAGATATTTCTGTACAAAAATAAAAATCATTTTTTTCATGCCCATCAATTTCTAACTTTATGAAATGTTCTGCAAGACTATTTTATTCACATTCTGTAAAAGTCAGACAAGCCATAATTGATGACCAAAAAAAGACAAACCAAAAATAATAACCACAATTTCTAAACAATTACCATGTGCCTTTTTTTTTTCAGGTGGTACAAGTTCTAAATATACTCTATTGGGGAGTTCTGTTTAACTTTTATAAAAACTTTCTAACAAAAGCACAAAATGGGAAACTATTATTCAAAGGCAAAAGTTGAAGAACAGATGCTGATATAGCCTTTCTGCAGGAAGGATGAAGGGAGAGATAACCACTTATTCCTTTTCAACTCCACTTATGCTCCAAACTACTCTTGACTTCTGACCTTTTCTGTGAATGAGTGGATACAGATGACAAGGTTGCTTCCATACTTTCTGGCATTAATAACATTTTATGAGTAGCATTAACTAAGCATTCATTGAGATCCATTATTCCTTCTGTGTGCAGCTGATATTAGGACAAAAACGCACCAGCAGCAAACATTTGCCTAATTATTACATATTCATTCATTCATTCAGTTACTCGCTCATTAACAAAGTAAGCAACAAAACAGTTGAAATGTGCCTGGTATGCGTCTCAATACTGGGGATAAAGAGGAGCAATAATGTGAAGTACTGAAGGAACTTATACTGTAGTGGGGAACAAAGATAATAGTGTGTCCATGGCAGGACACATTTCTCCCCCCTTTTAAAAATTTCCTTCCTCTCCTCGGTCTATTAGAAATGGAAAATTTTAGCATAACACATGGAAGTTATGCGACAAGTGTGATTAATGTTTTGATGATAGATGTGTTGTTATTCCCCTATAAAGAATGACAGTGTTTGTTGGTGGGAATGTAAATTGAACCTCCATATATTATTAAAAAATGTATGGAGGTCCCTTAAAAAAAATTAAAACTATGACTACCATCTGATTCAGCAATCCCACTTCTAGATTTGCTAAAGAATATTATATCACTACTTTGAAGACATATCTTTACCCCCATGTACATTGCAGTGTTTTTTTTACAATAGCCAAGACAAAAAACCCGGGTGTCCATTGTCTGATAGATGAATAAATAAAGAGAATGTGGTGTAAATATATTCACAAAAGGGAATATTATTCACCCATGGATAAATCCTGCCTTTTGTGACCACACGGGGATCAGGTGTTGGTGAGCACCATTTTTTATGTTCCCCCTCCAACTAGATAGCACAGGCAGGAGCTCAGGTAAGGTGCTCTAGCCACCTTGCAGGTCCCCCACAGTGTGCCCTGGGCCCCCTCACCCACCAGGGCACCCCAGACACCATACATTCTGGAACACCTCAGGCAGCAACTGCTACAGTGTCCTACAGGGAACCCTGGAAGTCATGGGCCTGGAGGTCACCTCAACTAGTGCCCATTGCAGTCCTGGCTAGCCGGTTCCATAGAATGTGTCCCAGGCCATGAGCTGGTGTCTGCTGCAGATCTGGCCAGCCAGTCCCAAGTGTGTCCCCAGAGCCCTGTGCCACTCCAGCTGGCAGGCCCTGCAGCCTCAGCCGGCTGGCTCACCAGGGTACCCCAGGTGCCATGTGTCCACTTTGGCCCCAGCTGGCCTGCCAAAAACCAGTGAGAGAACAAGAAAAAATCTGAAAAAAATCTATAATGAAATGGAGATCAGTAATTTACCTTATAAAATATTAAAGTAATGGCCATGAATATGCTCACTGAACTTAGAAGAATAGAGAAACTCAGTAAGAACATCAACAAAGATTTAGAAAATGTGATAAAGAATTACTCAGAGCTAAAGAATAATTGAAATAAAAAAATACAATATAGGAATCAATAGCAGATTTGATAAAACAATGGATTAGCACCTTGGAAGACAGAATAGTGGAAATCGCCCACTCAGAACAGGAAAAAAAATTAAAAAATGAGGATAGTTTAAGGGACCTCTGCAACATCAGGTGAACTAACATTTGCATTATAGGTATCCCAGAAATAGAAGTGCAAAAGGAAGGGCAGAAAACTTATTTGAAGAAATAATGGCTGAAATTTTCCTGAGAAAGGAAGCAGATATCCAGGTCCAGGAATAAGAGCATCCTGAACAAAATAAGACATACATACAAACCATGTTGTGATTAAAATGACAACATTGAGAGATTCTTGAAGGCAGCAAGAGATCAGCAATAACAACCACAACAACAAACAACAAAATAGTCACATACAAGGGAAACCTCATAAAGGCTATTAACTGATTTATCAGCTGAACCTTTGCAAACCACAAGGGAGTGGTAGGACATATTTAAAGTTTATAGAGATAGAAACTACAATCTAGAATATCCTACCTGGCAAGGTAATCATTCAGAATTGAAGGAGAGATAGTTTCCCAGACAAGCAAAAATTAATAGCACATTACCACTAAATTGGTTTTTTAGGAAATACTGATGGGTCTTCTTTAAATTGGGGGGATTATAACCAGAAACAAAAAAATATATCTAGTACAGGCAATGGATTAGCTACTTAAAAAGATAGTATGAGTGTTAAAAGACAAAAGTAGCAAAATTAACTAAAATTACAATTAGTAGTTAGCAGATACACAAACTAAAAATATTTAAAATATGACATGAAAACAAAGTGTGGAGAGGGTTGTAAAAATGTGGTGTTTTAAGAATGTGTTAAACTTAAATGCCTATCATCTTAAAATTTTTATAATGGTGTTAACTACATTTTAATAATTACTTTAAATGTTAATGGTCTAAATGCACCAATAAAAATACACAGGGTGGCTGTATGGATAACAAAACAAGACACACCTATAGGCTCCCCACAAGAGACTAACTTCAAATCAAAAGACACAAAGATTAAAAGATATTCATGCAAATTGAAATGAAAAGAAAGATGGGGTGGCAATATTCATACCAGACAAAATAAACTTTAAAACAAAGACTGTAAAAAGAGACAAAGAAAGCATTACTAATTGATAGAGGAGTCAATCATAAATAGTGACATACCCAACACAGAATCACCTAAATGTATTAAACAAATATTAAGAGACATAAAGAGATAAATTAAGAGTTATACAATAGCAGGAGATTTTAATGCCCCTGTACATTAGTGGATAAGTAATCCAAACAGAAAATCAGTAAGGAAATATTGGCCTTAAATTACACATTAGACTAGATCATCTAAATAGATAATACAGAACACTCATCTAAAACCTATAGAATATACTTTCTTTTCAAGTGCACATGGAACATTCTCCAGGATAGATGACATGTTAGGCCATAAAGCAGGTCTCAATAAATTCAAGAAAATGAAATCATATCAAATATCTTTTCTGACCACAACAGTATAAAATCAGAAATAAATTACAAGAAAAATGGAGAAAACACAAATATGTGGGGAGAAAACACAAATGTGTAGAGAAAAGTACATGCTATGCAACAACCAAAGGGTCAACAGAGAAATAAAAAAAGGAAATTGAAAAAATATCTCGAGAGACATGAAAACGGAAACACACTCTCAAAAACCTAAGAAATGCAGCAAAAGCAGTTCTAAGTGGAAAGTTCACAGCAAAAGGCCTATTTAAAAACACAAAAATCTAAAATAAACCATATAACTTTATACCTGGAGACACTAGGAAAAGAACAATAAACAAAGCCCAAATTTAGTAAAAATAGAAAAAATAAAGATCAAAGTGAACATGAACTAAATAATGACTAAGAGATCAGAAAAGATCAATGGAACTAAGAGCTGGTTCTTTGAAAAGATAAATAAAATTGATAACCATTTAGCCAGACTCATAAAATAAAAAGGAGCCAAATAAATAAAATCAGAAATGAAAGAGCACAAGTTGCAACCAATACCACTGAAATACAAGGGATCATAAAAGAATATTAGGAATAATTATATGCCAACAAATGGACAACATAGAAGAATATATAAATTCCTAGAAACAACAAACTTCCAAGAGTAAATCAGAAAGAAAAAAAATCTAAACAGACTGATTATTAGTAACAAAATCGAATCAATAATCAAAAAAGTGCCAAACAAAAGTGCCACACAAAAGTGTAGGACCAGACAGCTTCATGGGTGAATTCTACCAAACATTTAAAGAAGCCCTGGCTGGTGTAGCTCAGTGGATTGAGTGTGGGCCTGCGAACCCAAGGATCGCGGTTCGATTCCCAGTCAGGGCACATGCTTGGGTTGTGGCCAGTTCCCAGAGGGGGATGCACAAGAGGCAACCATACATTGACATTTCTCTCCTTCTCTCCTTCCCTTCCCCTCTAAAGATAAATAAAATCTTTAAAAAAGCATTTAAAGAAGACTTAATATTTATCCTCCTCAAACTATTTCAAAAATTTCCACAGAAAGGAAGGCTTTCAAACTCATTCTACAAAGCCAGTATACTTCAATATAGGCTCAATATGACAGGTCCACAGCTAACAATGTACTCGATGGTGAAAAGCTGAAAGCTTTTCCTCTGAGATCAGGAACAAGAAAGAATGCCATTCTCACCACTTTTATTCAACATAGTATTGAAAGTCTTGACCAGACCAATCAGACAAGAAAAAGAAATAAAGGCATCCAAATTGGAAAGAAAGTAAAACTCATTATTTGCAGATAACATGATGCTGTATTTACAAACCCTAAGGGCTCCACCAAGATTATTATAATAAATGAATTCAGGAAAGTTACAGGATACAAAATTAATACACACAAATCTGTTGTTAACAAACTATCAGAAAGAAAAATTCAAAAACCAATCCTATTTATAACTCCATCAAAAGAAATAAAATACTCAGGAATAAATTTAACCAGAGAGGTAAAAAAACTCTACTCTGAAAACTGAAGACATTGATGAAAGAAATTGAAGATGACACAAATAAAGGGAAAGGTATAGATATACCATGTTCATATATTGAAATAATTAATATTATTAAGATTTTAATAATAATATTAATAATAATAATTAATATTATTATTAGCTTTAATCTTTTGTGCTGTTAGTTTTCCTTAAATAATTATTGGTAACACTTACTATGTATCAGGTACTATTTGTAAGCACTTACATATATAATCATTTAATATTTAATATTTAAAATACATCTCTAAGGCAGGTTATATTATTTGTTCTGTTATACAGATGAGGAAACAGAGGCAAAGTGTTCAGTTACTCACCCACAATCACACGGTTAAGGTGGTTAGATCCAAATTCGGATAATCTGCCCCTAGAATGTTATGGTATACTACTTTTCAGATGCATAGTGAATTTTGGATACTCGTTCATGATTTAACAATTAAGCATTAAATTGGTTAATTTAGGTAGTTGACAGAGGTTATCTCTGCTTTTGTGTGGACAGGACAAACCCCAGCGATAATTTCTGGTTTGCTTTCCTCTCCTCAAGCCTTTTTCTTCCCCACTCTCAGTGTGGCTTTCTCAGACTCCATGGAGACACAGAAGCCATCCGATGGGCACACTGCACATTTCCATGGAACGCCTCAAGGTTCCCCTCCCTCCCCTCTCTAAAATCAATGAAAATGTCCTCGAGTAAGAATTAAAAAAACAAACACTAAATTCCTTAAAAAGTTATAAATTTATGGCTTCTTTTATGGTGAATATTAAATATTTAAACATAAATTTAATAAACCTATTTGTAATTACTATCTGAGAGTAATCTATTCTATAAATTTTGCACACCGAAACACTATTTTATGGCCCAAGTTATAAGCAATACATTCCTATAGTTTTAAACTGATAAGACAAATTCAGGTGTTTATATTAAAACAACATATTTCTATACTCTGAACTAACATGATGGTTTTAGATCTGTAAAAGACTCTGAAAATAAATACTGTACACTTGTCTATGTATGGTGAGAATTTTGGAGACTTTTTTGCTTGTGTTCTGGAGGGATAACCTGTTTTGAAGGACAATACCAGCCCTCTTGTCCTTTACAGAAAATAAGAAGAATAGTAATAAATATTGTATAATCAGCAGAATAAGCCTGATCTGGGCAGGAATCTATAATATACTATATCCTTATTTTCTAGTATAGAGCAGGAACTCAAGAAATATTTCTGATTGGCTTTGCAGAGGTTCTGCCTCCCCCTCTCCATACCCAGGTTGGTGTCAGTGCCAGCCTGAGAGAGGCTCTTAGTTCTCAAGAGATTGCACTGGTGACTGTGGCTTTGATCATTAGCAAGCATAGTCCTGCCTTGAATCAAAAGCACAGAAGGCCGGCCCCAGGCCCTTGCCAGGGAAGTAGGCCTTTGAAATATGTGCTCCTTACCTGTTATTGAAAGCTCTTGACAGAAATATTGAAGGAGTGTTTAAAGGACCCGTGCTCAATGCATTCCTTACCATACCCCTTTCATGGATTAAACGCTCTGAAGTCTCTCCCTAGAAAAATATACTCAGAGATATACACTTAAAATGGTGTGTGTAATTTCAGAGGCCTGAGTACTCTCCAAAGCACATATTGACCCTAGAGAATCGAGCCCATGACTATACACAGGCTTTCATTTTTGGCAATTCTAATCAACTGTCAGTGATGGTCGAGAGCAAGGTTTTGAAATGAATCTGAGCCCAGTTTGGCCTTAACCAAAAAGAGCTCTCTGACCTACTTGCACACACTGTATATGGGAGAGGAAAGTGCTGGGCCAGGCAATAGGCTAAGTTTTTGCATTCTTATTCTGGCAACGAAGATAGACTAGAGCAAGCTGTGTATGTTGACAACATGCTTTCTCATTTCTCTAGCACTTTTAGTTCCATTGAGTTGTATTGGGCCTTAGTTTGTATTAAGGGGAAAAAATTTAAAGTTTCCTGTGAGACCCATCTTCACTTTTATTGTCAGAATGTCATAAAAAATATTGGCCACCACATATCACATAAGATGTGTTTGTCAAACCAAGGTATCAGGAAAATCTTCACTTCACTGGGGAATGCTATGCTTTCAGGACAAAACATAAATGATATAATATATAGTTTTCCCTTTTGCTGTGGCTTTTAGGAATACCAATCATTGTCAGTAATATTAGTAATTAATTATACAGGGCCCTGCAATGATACTAATTTTATTTATGTCTCTATTTTTCTATCAGTCTATTGCTCCATCGATGTAACTATCCACAATAGGTCACTCCAAATTCTTTGTGGAATAAAGCCAGATATATTAAAATGAATAGAATTCTATACATGTCAATATTTTAAATCTTCCATTAAAAAAAAAGAAAACATCTCTCCACCTTCGGCTTTAGAAAATTCATTAATTTTAGCACTAAGTTTGGAGAGTAATAAACACAAACTGTTAACAGAATTATGTAGCCAAGTCAGTAGTATACAATCGGAGTCTCCCTCTCTCATGTTCTCTCTCTCCAGATGACTAAACAACATTTTATCCTATAGACAAATATGTAGTCTTTAATTTTATAGACGCTTAAATATAGGGAGACACAATATAAGGTTTTAAAAATATAAAAGCAATATAACTTACAATGGTTTTCAGAGTTTGTTTACTTCTGATAGAAACTAATCATTAAGTGAAATAAGTTCTCCACAACAAGTTTCACAGGTGCACAGAGAAGACTGCCAGTGGTCCGGCTCACCTTGTATTCAATCTTTGCCTCAGAGCACAGACTGATATTTAAGTGTGCCTTTACTCCCAACTCAGAGGTATGGGAGAGGTGAGTGGCTGGAGGAGCAAGACACACAGGAAATCTTGTATATGTTTTCCGTGGAAGAATCTAAAAGAGAATATGAGGAAGCAGAGCCAGAATTCAGACTTAAAGGTGAACCGTCAGGAGCTGTGTGGCTGTCATCACGAGGGAAGCCTCAAATATTACACCAATTTTTGTAATACTTTTCTTATGAATTTCATATGCCCACGAGGCTCTGCTGTTCAAATTCATTTTAAAGCACACTGGTTTCAAAATGTGAAAAAATGTCCAGTGAATTAGGGAATTTTTCCTCCAGTTCTTATTACAATGGTAAGTTCAGTAGACTAGAGTGTGATGTTTCAACCTCTGGAATCAGCACAGGAGGGAGAAGGCAGGTGGTCCTGGGTTCAGTCCTGGCTCAGTGGCATATTATAATCTGTGTGATCACCAGTAAGTTTTTCAGTCAATCTCAAAGCCTCAGATTTCTCACACATAAAATAGGAATAAAATAGTATTCAACTCTCAGATTCACTGAGCACATTCAGTGCCATATCTTATATAGAGTACAGAGAGTATACTAAATGCTCAATTAATATTTGTTTCCTCCCTTCACTTTCCCTGCCCCTCACACTCCATCAATAGTCAGAGAAGATGAAGAAAAAAGTGGGTGAGAACTTTCAGTCTTATTCACACCGAAAGTCACATTATGGTGGTCAAAATAAAAGTAATCACATAATCTAAGCAAATAGGTAAGCCACATGGTCTAATCATAGAACAGAATTAAAAGAAGTCCTGCGTGTGCAGAAAATCTAGGAATGTTACATATATCATTATCCTGCTAGACCCTCCTCCTCTTTCCCATATAATTACATATACTTTTCTAGCTCCTCCTTCTCTTTCCCATGGGGAGGAAAGAGAGTGGACAAAGGTGGGACCTTAGGGCAGGAATTGTGCCTGCTTTGTTTCCTGAAGTACCCTAAGTGTATAGGCCAGGAGCCTCATATGTATTAGGCATGTAATAAATATTTGATAAACGGAATTGAATAGTAAGAGAGAGAACAGGAACATTCTGGGACTTGATAATCTGTTTTTCCTGGAGTTCAGGGATGAAAATAATTATTAAAATTATTTCTAACAGTTTTTAATTTTCCACCACAGGAAATGTGCTTGATCTTATTCACTTTCTTCAAGTACATACAAAAGACATCAGTAAAATGTTTCTGGAACCCCACTGTAACCACAGGTCACAAATTAGGCAAAGAGCGGCCCTCCTCAACAGCCTGAACTTAAGTACAGATAGACTCCACTTCTGGAAAGTTCCTGTTAGGCCACTTCATTTCTACGAAAGACCTACATTAGCACGTCTTCACTAGCCAAAACAAATTCAAAGAGGATTTTCACTTTTTGGAAAGGAGTGATAAGCAAAAATAGCAATCAGCATTTGTTTTGTGGTGAGATGCAGAGAGAGTGCTCTGCCAAGCTCCTACCCCAGGAACTATGCTCAGCTTCTGAGCATCAAGCCCCTCAGCTTCAAACTGTGTCCGTGAGCATCTCTGCTTTGTCTTGAAGATAATGTTGAAGAGGTTTTGGCATCTCATGACAAAGAACTGACAGATGAAGAACTGCTGAAATTACAAGAGGAAGGGATAGAAATCAATATCAAACACAGCAAATGGCCCAAACAGGAAGTTGGCAAGGACTGAATGTGAAGCACTTGTGTGAGATTTTCCACTGTGATTGGCAGTGCTGCCATGACTGCAGGGAAGTATGCTTTTATTTTGAAAGGGCGCCTAGGTTTAGAGCAGCTTTGCAGAATGTGTTGAGTCCCTACAAAGAATTGTGTAACAGAAAAGTGTGTGACGTTGGGCAGTCAAGCATACTGTTATAGTTCAAGCCTTCCACATCAGCTACAGCATATGACCAACCTCAGCTTTCAACATCAAGGCAGGTAGATGTAGAAGGTGTACACATTAGTGATCTGCCTCCCCTGATAAGTTCAGAGGACAATGAGATGTCAATAGATAACTCTCTTCCTCTTTTCCTACACCCTGCTCTCCTGTGCCTCTTGCCACCGCAGCTTCTGATGACTTAGCCTAGTCATCAGAAGGTAGTGACATCATTGCTACCAACTCTCTGCCTTCCAGTGTGCTCACTGTCTTCCCAATTCTGGTAATTAAAACTACACTGTACCCCCCACCCCCCAAAATCCAGAATTTATTTATAAAACATTATGTATATATTACTGCATATTTAAACTTCAGTCACCTTCAAAGTACTCTCCATTTGATGCAATACACCTATCAAGACATTTTTTCCGCTGCTCAAAACAGTTTTTGAACTCTCAATTTTGATGCCTTTTAGTGCTTCTGCCGTTTTTTGTTTCACCTCTTCCACATGGGCAAAATGTTTTTCTTTGAAGATTTTTTTTTAATCAGGGAAAAGAAAAAAGTCACTGAGGGAGAGACTGGGTGAATAGGGAGGGCGGGGCCTGAGGGTCATGGCGGTTTTTTTGGTGAAAAACTGCTGAGCACTCAGTGCGGTGTGGACAACTGCACTCCTAAATCACCCATCATGAAAGAGCCAAACGTGTCGAAAGAGTCTTAAAAAAACTCCCTGAAGCTAAATACAGCCTCTCACAACAACCCCACCTGATACACTGATATAGATGGGTTCCTAGAACACTCATCTAGGGAACCCATCCACCAGAAGTTAATTCCATTTCTCTGTGAGTCTCCCCTCGTATTATTTCTACTTTATACAGGCTATGTGTTTATCATATCATTTCTGCTCTAACTATATGTTAGGGTTATCTTAAGATTTCTGTGTTATTGGTATAATTTGGTAGGCTTTTTGGGTCTGGGAACACTGAAAATATTTTCCATATAAATTAATGGTAATTGCTTTTTGTCTTTATGCCATTTTTGCCTACAAAGGTTTTGTAGGAATACCATGCTTTTAGATATCTGGGAAAACCTGCATAAGGTACAAAAACTGAGGCATGAGACAAAGTAATTCATCTACTTTATAAACACAGACACTCAGCTGAAATAGGTTGCTCATTCTCAATGTTTGCTGTCCTGGTTGGTAAAACAATCTACAGTTAAAGATACTTGAAGCATAATGTGCTATGTGAGAAAGTTGGGTCAATAGAGGATCAACTGAAAATATTCTCCTGGACCAGTTAATGATCCAGTTTACTTTTCAAAAGAAACTAGCAGTACCATGAATCTTAGCACTCTCTTGAAACAAAATTTGGACATTGAGAGTAATTCACATGCTATAAGTTAGATTACAAAGTTTTGAGGGAAAACACCACATTTTTTTTTTGATGACCAGCATCTGACAAGCAATGGATATTTTGGTAACCCAAAATACAGGGCTGCACTGGATGTTAACAGAGATGATGGAAACAATAGAGGGATCTGTGAACAATGGCTCTGACAGGTGATAACTTATTGTACCTTAGGTTGGGCTCCGTGGAGACAGTATCTCACATGGAGATATGAGCAGAACATTTAGTGGGAAAACCACAGCTAAAGTAGTAAGGAAAGGAGGATTGGGTGGAAGAAAATGCTGAACTCTGGAGTTGGGATGGCCCCTCAGAATTGTCCCAAATTAAAGGCTAGGAGGATGGACTAGTCATTGGATGTGAGTTGCCCTGGGCATGAAGCATAATCTTGAGTGAGGCAGCTCTTTTCAACCAAAGGCAGTTGCCCAGAAGTGACATGGCTGAGAGCCATCAGCTGCCAATGCTCCCAACGGTGTTTAGAATAAATATTGTACCCTGGTCCTAATACCTTGAGCCAGTAAGAGCATCCACTAAAACTGCCAGGTTTAAATAAAAATTATGAAGAGTAATTGACATAATTAGCATATAAAGAACACTTAACCGATATTTGTTGAATGAACAAATGAATAAGTGGTTATTATGAAGGAAGAATGATAGCAATGAATTTAAAATTCAGAAGGAATTTAAATGAAGAAAATACAAAATTAAAATAAACCACTCAGAAACAAGATGAACTTCCAGCGCAGAAGTGTTACAATATATATATTGTGTTACAATATACTGTAACACTGTCATTTAGTTTAATCACTAAATTATTCATATTCTGAATTTATCAATCCCTGAGGGAAAAGTTCCAAAAAGTGCTCTGATTTAAAGACAAAGGTTCAAAAAGTGAGGGCACCTCCCACCTCCCTGTTAAATACTGATTATTTCCCTATGAAAGAGTTTCATAATAAATTTCACGTCTTTTAAAAAGAAGTAGCGTTGTGTGAAGCAGCAGGGGGAAGTGAAAAGCATCATTGACTGAATCTTTCCAAAATTAACTCCTCCTTCAACAAAATGTAATCGTCATCTAAAGTTCTTCGTGAAGGTCATTTCTGAGTACAACCTATTCTGCTAAATCTAATGATCCAGCACCTCTTCCTCTGAGTGTTTGGTCCTGCTCACCCTTGCAGCCAGCAATTTAATCACAAAGACATTTTCCCAACATTATGCATTCCTGTGTTAGATGATGCCCCTTACTTTACTTAACATCCGCATAAAAAAGTTATGTAAATTATATGCTTGCAATAAATCAGCAGTAAATGAAGTCACTACTTGGCTAAACCCTGCTCTTAGTCTAGCTTCAGTTCGAAGGAAGAAAATAATCTGGATTCTTATTCTGACAGATTTGGCCCATAATATAAATCAGGGTACAAACAACAGCACTGGCTCTAGTTGCAGTGAGTATCATGAGTCTGAATCTTACAGTCAGAATCGAGTCCAATATGTATGGCTATTAATACTTGTGTGATGGGAAAACCTTTCTCATGTTTTCAGATTTGTCCCAAGGCTTAGCTACAAAAATATTTGTTTTTAAAATGAGAATTCATTCATTCTACAGGCCTGAGTACCTGTTATGTGCCTGGTCCTGCGCTGCAGACCGTCAAATGAATTAGATACAGTGCCCACCCTCAACTGCTGTGAATGCAACATGTTTTTACTGCCTTTACTCCCTTCAAGGGCAAATGATCAACCCTCTAACTACTGATAATTCATAGTGTGTGAGTCAAGCCCAACCTCCCAAAGGCTCTCTAATAGGGTTGGTGTTTTAATGGTTGTTTGATCAACTGTTCTTAATTTTGTTTTCCTTAACTTCTAAACTTTAGATTTTTTTTGGAAAAAAAAATGGACCTCATACTGCTCTTCTTTTTCAAGATTGCTATGGCTTATTCAAGGTCTTTTGTGGTTCCATATACATTTTTGATATATTTGTTCATATCTGTTCCAGTTATATTGAGATACATCATAAGTAGGAATTTTAATAGGAATTGCAATTTTGTTGAGATATGCAATTGGTAGGAATTTTAATAGGAACTACATTGAATATATAGATTGCTTTGGGTAGTATGGACATTTCAATGCTGCTAATTCTTCCTAGCCATAAACATGGTATATGCTTCCACTTATTTATATCTTCTTCAATTTCTTTCTTCAGTGTCTTATAATTTTCTGAGTACAGGTCTTTTAAATCCTTGGTTAAATTTATTCCAAGGTATTTTTTGATGCAACTGTAAATGGGATTATTTTCTTAGCTTCTCTTTTCTGATAGTTCATTATTGGTATATATAAATGCAACTGATTTCTGAATATTTATTTTGTATCCTGCTACTTTACTGACTTTATTTGTCAGTTCTAGTAGTTTTTTAGTAAAACTTTTAGGCTTCTCTACACACAGTATCATGTCATTTGTAAGCAATGATAGTTTTACTTCTTCATTTCTAATTTGCATTTCTTTTATTTCTTCTTGTCTGATTGCTGTGGCTATGATTCCCAGTACTGTGGTGAATAAGAGTGGTAAAAGCAGATCCCTGTCTTGTTCCTGATCATAAGGGAAACACTCTCAGGTTTTGGTCATTGAATATGATATTTGCTGTGGGTTTGTCATATATGGCCTCTATTATGTTGAGGTATATTCCCTCTATACCCACTTTACTGAAAGTTTTTATAATAAATGGTGCTGGGTTTTATCAAATGCTTTATCTGTATTTATTTATATGATTCTGTGATTTTTATCCTCATTTTGTTTATGTGGTATATCACTTTTATTGATTTATGAATATTGTAACAACCTTGCATCCCTGGAATAAATCCCACTTGACCATGTTCTTTGATCTTTTCAATATATTGCTGGATCCAGTTTGCTAATATTTTGTTGAGGATTTTTAGCATTTATGTTCATCAGCAATATTGTCCTATAATTTTCTTTCTTTGTAGTGCCTTTATCTGTTTCTTTCTTTTTTTAATTTATTTTTAATTATATTTTATTGATTATGCTATTACAGTTGTCCTATTTCCCCCCTTCATTTCCCTCCACCCTGCACACCCTCTCCTGCCCACACTCCCCACTTTAGTTTATGTCCATGTGTCATTGGTTCTTTAGCTTCTACATTTCCCACACTACTCTTGCCCTCCCCCTACGTTCTATCTACCATCTATGCTACTTATTCTCTGTACCTTTCCCCCCCCCTCTCCTCCTCCCACTCTCCTGTTGCTAACCCTCCATGTGATATCCTTTTCTGTGGTTTTGTTCTTGTTTTGGTTGTTTGCTTAGTTTGTTTCTGCTGTTGTTTTAGGGGTGGTTGTTGATAATTGTGAGTTTGCTGTCATTTTACTATAGCTGTTTTTTATCTTCTTTTTCTTAGACAAGTAACTTTAACATTTCATCTAATAAGGGTTTGGCAATAATGAACTCCTTTAACTTGACTTTATCTGAGAAGCACTTTATCTGCCCTTCCATTCTAAATGAAAGCTTTGCTGACTAGAGCAATCTTGGATATAGGTCTTTGCCTTTCATGACTTGGAATACTTCTTTCCAGCCCCTTCTTGCCTGCAAGGTCTCTTTTGAGAAATCAGCTGACAGTCTGATGGGAACTCCTTTGTAGGTTACTGTCTCTTTATCACTTGCTGCTTCTAGGATTCTCTCCTTCATTTTAATCTTGGCTAATGTAATTATGATGTGTCTTGGTATGTTCCTCCTTGGGTCCAACTTCTTCGGGACTCTCTGAGCTCCCTGGACTTTCTGGAAGTCTATTTCCTTTGCCAAATTGGAGAAGTTCTCCTTTATTATTTGTGCAAATAACTTTTCCACTTGTTGCTCTTCCTCTTCCCCTTCTGGTACCCCTGTAATTCGGATGTTGGAATGTTTAAAGATGTCCTGGAGGTTCTGAAGCCTCTCCTCATTTTTTGAATGCTTGTTTCTTCATTCTTTTCTGTTTGGTTGTTTCTTTCTTCCTTCTGATTCACTCCATTGATTTGAGACCCAGTTTTCTTCCTATCACTATTGGTTCCCTGTGCATTTTCCTTCATTTCACTTAGCATAGCCTTCATTTGTTCATCTAATTTGCGACCAAAATCAACCAGTTCTGTGAGCTTCCTGATCACCAGTGCTTTGAACTGTGCATCTGATAGGTTGGCTATCTGTTAATTGCTTAGTTGTATTTGTTGTGGAGCTTTGATCTATTCTTTCATTTGGGCCATTTTTTTGTCTTGTCGTGCCTGTTACATATGAGGGGTGGAGCCTTAGGTGTTCACCAGGGTGGGGCGTCCCAGTTGCTGGGTTGTGATGCTTTATGTGGGGATGGGGTCAGAGAGGGAACAGTGGTGACCTGTCTCTGCTTAGCTGCTCGACTCTGCCCCACTTACCGGTCTAGATGGCTGTGTCTATTTTATATCCTTGGTTGTCCAACTTCCTTACAGTTCAATTTTCTGTCAGTTTTGGTTGTGATTTTGATTATATTATTGTTGTTGTTATTTTGGTTGTGGGAGGAGGCACAGTGTGTCTACCTACACCTCCATCTTGGCCAGAAGTCCCCAGATTTTCTTTATCTGGTTTTAAAATTAGGATAATGCTGGCTGTGTAAAATGAGGTTGGGATTCTTCCTTCTTCTTGAATTTTTGGAATAGTTTGAGAAGGACAGAGGTGAGTTCTTCTATGAATCTTTGGTAAAATTCACCTATGTGAAGCCACATTTAAAAAATTATTGTTTCAATTTAATTAGTTGTAATTTGTCTATTCAGATTCTCTGACTTTTCCTGATTCAGTTTTGGAAGATTGTATGTTTCCAGGAATTTATCCAATTATTCAGATTGTCCAATTTATTGGCATGTAGTTATTGGTAATATTTTCTTACAATACTTTGTGTTTTTTGGTGTCATTTGTTACTTCTTTTCATTTCTGATTTTAGTTATTTGGGTTCTCTCTTTTTTCTTGATTATTCTGGTTAAAGGTTTGTCAGTCTTGCTTATCTTTTCAAAGAACCAGGACTTTGTTTCACTGATTTTTATTATTGGCTTTTTTATATTCTATTTTGTTTATTTCTGCTGTGATGTTTATTATCTCCTTCCCTCTACTCATTTTGGGATTTCTTTGTTGTTCTCTTTCAATTTCTTTTAAATATAAAGTTAGATTGTTTAATTTAAGATATTTCTTGTTTCTTAAGATAGGCCTGTAATGCTATGAATTTCCCTCTTAGGACTGCTTTTGCTATGTCCCATAGATTTTGGGTTGTATTCTCATTTCCATTTGTTTCAAGGTATATTATCATTAATTCCTTGATCTCATTGTTAACTATTCATTGATTAGTAACATGTTATTTAGCCTTCATGTATTTGTGTGTTTTTTAGTTTTTTTTTTTTTTTGATTGACTTCCAGTTTCATACCATTGTGGTCAGAAAAGATGCTTGATATAATTTCAATCCTCTTAAATTTATTGAGACTTGTTTGGTGTCCTAACATGTAATGTAGCCTAGAAAATGTTCCATATGCACTTGAAAAGAATGTATGTTCTACTGCTTTGGGGTAAAATGCTCTGAGTAAGTCAATTAAATCCATCTGATTTAGTGTGTCAGCAGCCTTGTAAAAATATGCATATGGATAAACTTAAACATGACACAAGTGTAATAAGCAAAGTAATTTTCTCAGCTTTGATACTTTGTGTTGTAATTAATAAAATAGTAAGAGAAATATATTGATCATGGAGTGTAAGTGATAGCAGTTTATCTAAGTTAACTAAGGAAAAGTTGCTTTATATAGAAGGCAATTACTGATATTTTCAGACTAACTTCTATATAACTTCAAAAAATTTATTTATGTATTTATTTTTTGAGAGGGGGAAGGGAAAGAGGAAGAGGGGGAGAGAAACACTTATGTGAGAGAGAAACACTGATGTGAAAGAGAAACATCAATTGTTTGCCCCCTGCACACACTCTTACCAGGGACCAAACCCACAGCCCAGGCATGTGCCCTGACTGGGAAGTGAAACAGTGACCTTTCACTTTGCAGTACGATGCCCAACCAACTGAACCACACTGCTCAGGGCCAGACTAACTTCCAAAAGGTATTTCCCAAACTGTGTCTTCATTATTTTCTAGATAAAAATATGTATATTGCCCTCACACAAAAGGGATATGAGGTTAAATAAGATTTTATCCCTATTGGAGTTTTTTAATACAACTATTAAGTGCTCTGAAATTTTCTATAGTAAAATAAATTATTCAGTTACACTTTATTTTTATGTGATATCGCTTGACCAAGTCCTATTTTTTTTCCTAGTCTACTACCTACAGATATCCCGAGGAAGATCACTGTTTTGCAGATCACAGGTGGGAAATAGTATATTAAGCACATGATTACCTTGGTTTTTCTCCAGTGAAGTTCCAAACATAAGTGAAAATAGAGAAATCAAGCAAAAAAGCAAAAAAAAAAAAAGTTGAGTGTTCGGATCTAGGTTGTTTAGCTGTAAGACCAGAGGAAGGAAGACTGGTCTTACAGCTAATTGTTGGAGTTAAAATATGAAGATAAAACTTCCCTCTAAAAAGAGAAGCAGTCAAATACAAATTTGAATAGAGACTTTTTGTAGCAGGGCAGAGTCAATTCCAGAGGCACATAATCAAGTCATGCTGTTGGGAAATGAGCTACTTGGAAGGCAAAGCCTTAGCATTTACAGAACAAAGTTTGGAGATACTAGGAAGGTTCCAGAGCCCATGTACTCCCATCATACTCTGTACGGATCACTAATAGAGTTATTAATTTGGTTAAAGATTGTTCTCAATATTGTTTTCCTCTTACAGTGTCTCCCTTTTTCTCTCCACCCTCTCCTTCTTCTCTTTTTCTTTCCCTCCCTCCCTCCCTCCCTCCCTTCTTTCCTTCCCTCCCTTCCTTCCTCTTTTCCTTTCCTGGTAAGTTTCTTGATGATAGTGACCATTATGGTCACCTTTGTATCCACAGTGGCTGAGATTTCACTGGTGTTGAATAAGTACACATTGAATTAACAACAGAAAGAGTGAATGAATAAAAGAATGAATGTTGTTCTCTACAAAATTCTTTCCAAGTGTAGCTTAAAAATAATGTAGTCCTTAATCAACTGTCTATATTTACATTAGGTTAGAAAGTACTAGAATAGTAGCTCTCAACCTTCCCCTAATTTCTACTCTGTTCATTAGTTTAAAGTGCATATTTATTTCTAACAAATGACACTGTAAAATATTCAGACATTTCAGATAAAGCTAAGTCATCTCCTGACTATAAACTACCATGCTAGAAATCATGTAGTCAGTTTGATATGTGAGATCATTATTTTTGGGGTCTTTCTATTTTAAGAAATATGAATTAAATTTTTTGGTGGCTTTTGAGGATTCTATAAAATGATTATAGTATAAGCAATTTAATTTCCTCTACTGATAGACATTTAGGGTATTACCATGATTTACTATTATGGGAAATGCAGCAATGAACCTCCTTGTATCCTACGTTAGATACTGAGAAACAAAATTTTTTATTGTAAATTTTAAAATTCAAATACTGTGAAATTGTTATCCAAAAAGTGGCTCATCAGATTTACATTTCTATCAGCAATATAGAACTTCTATACTTGTGCCCAAATATTTTTATTATCAAGTTTAATTTTTTCTAATAATTTGGGTAAAAAAATGTATCTTTTTTTCATTTTGTACTTCTCAGATTACTATGGAAGTTTAACAAGTTTTTAATGTAGTCATTGTTACTGTATTAATTTTAACTAATATATTTTAAATTGTATTAAAATATAAAAACCATGTTATTACTATAAATCATTTAGCCCTGTTGCAAATCATTGTAAGCAGAACTGCATTTAAAAATTGTTCACAAATATATAGTCATGTGGCTCCTAAAATGATCTCTAGCATCCCAGGTTTTATAATTTTCCTCATTAGGAGGTTGCTCAATACCTTTTCAGCAAAGCCACCTTTCTATATAGACAGTTCTTACTTCAGGAAAACATCACATCCACTTTGTAAGTGAACCTTCCCACACCCATATTATCTTCTCTGGAGAGACATTACATTTACACTTCAGTCACCTTTGTGCCTAGCACAGTGTTAGGAACATTAAGCATGTATTACACTTGCAATGATTTCAGCGATCCAGTCATTTTCACCCACACTAAGCTCTAATTCTACCATCATTTGAAAAAAATTGACAGTCTTCTTGTGTTGTCAAGTAGCATTATCATGATCATAAACAGAAGGTTCTATGATCAAATGATAAAAGTTATTGACTTATCTGATTATTATGGCACATAAAAATCTCTTTTTTATAAGTAAAATTGTTTATGAAAGTGGTATGGACAGTGGTTGGGTAAAAGAATAAATGGAAATGAATAGGTATTAGTTAAGATATTTTAAGTACACCCCTACCTGGAACAGGTAGATAATGTAATGGATAGTTTTTGACTCAATTTTTAGGGAACAAGAATTGTTAAGGCAAGAAAGTTATTACAAAAGGAGAAACTTATAGTTCTTCATTATTATTTTCAAGCCATATTTGTCATAAACAAATCTAATTTTTTAAAAAATTGACTCTTATTTAAATAAAAGGTCACTGACAAGGAGAATGTAGATTCCCATTGTACTGGCAACTTAATATTTAAACTCTGAAGTAGTTTGTTTCCCTGTTTCTGTTCTATCAAAGTAACTTCAATTAGATAAGTATAAAAAAAGTCCTATATATCGTTCATTCTTTCCCTCATTTGGTAAAAATAAATTAGATTGTTTCAGACTCAGGAAAATTTATTTTAAGTATTTGAGGTATTTTTAGAAAATTATATTTTACTTGAGTTCAACAAATAATATAACTTGAAAATTTTCTAGCCTCCTTCACTTAGAAACAACCCCTCTGGAATTTCACAGTTGTGTGTGAAGAAGACCAAACTGAGAATCGGGGGACTGCTTTCAGGTCTGGGCCCTTATACTAAACAACCATGTGAAACATGAAACAGCAAGGCACTTCTTGTGATTACTTGAACTTTTGTATTTTATTGAGTAAAACAAGGTATTTATTTGGACTGAGGGATGCCAACTCAATTTCCTTGATATGTCTTCCAACATTAAAAAGATTTAGAGATTTCCCACGAGGACAAGTATTGCTTGAAAGCTTGTATGGCCTGGCAACATGAGTCCACTGTTCCCACAGTCTAATGACCTAAGCTGGGCACCTAAGCTGCCCTAAGCTGCCCTAAGCTGCCCATTTACCTGCCCTCAGTTGGCCTGATCCATTTATATATTTTTATGCACTGTGGACCCTACACTTACTTGAATGTTCAGCTAAGGGCTGGATGAATGTCTATAGAGCCTTTATGTTCTAAAATGCAAAATGGTGAGGCCTGGAGGGACTTACTGGTGAGATAATAAGGAAAGACTCACAACTAATGTGTCCAGATTGACTCAGTGTCTTCATGTCTCCCTCTTGTCTCTCACACAACATACAAGAAATAGGCTTTTTCTGGAAGACTTCTGTCTCCCACATCCTCAAATGCCTCACATGTCTTTCAAAGCTCTTGTTTTGCACCTATCCAATCATTCTAACCTAACCATCTTTGCATATTCTTCTCTATATTTTGTCCTCCACCTTCTTGGTAGACTTGATATTTCAGTCTGTGGGCTTGAGAAATTTGTTTCTCTACAAGGATGCTTTACCAAGGGCAGGGAGTCGAGATTCTTACTGGCTCATACTGGCAGTTTGAGACCATTCCTGGACGATTCCCCACTTAGCCACGCCTCCTAAAGACTCTAGCCTGTTACAACGTACCAGCTTGCTATCAGGGAGTGCCATGCTGAGGTGGCACACAGTTGCTATGGTGCAGAGAAGATTTGAAGCCTTTTTCCTGGGATTCATTTTACAAAAATCTCCATTTCACATAAAAGACAAAGATGTCTGGAGAAATTAAATTAAATGACCTGCTTCATTTCAAAGACAGACTTTAAATATAGATTTTTTTCAAATCTTAATAAGAGGCTGAAGGGAAACTTGAGCACTGAATGGGTAAGAATGAAAAAGGAATTAAGATGGGCTGGGAACTAAAGAAATCTTTACCAGTTGGTAACTGCCTTTACGCCCGCTTGAAAAAGATTGTTATTTTTTGTTAGGTATGAATAGGAATCTGTAAAACTCTGCACACTTTTAAATTAGTACATATAAGGAAAAGTTACCTGAAGAAGCTTGAGCAGCATAAATTATCAGACAGAAATAGCCTTAATATGTTTGAAATGAAAGCCATGAGAAGGAACACTACACATCTTCATTTGAGCCCCATTCAAAAAATTTTCACTGTGATTACAGAAATATGTACTTGAATAACATAAATCTATTATTTTTTAGTATCTAGCTACATGGCCATTTAATACTTTTTATTCTCAGATCTCACATGACATTGGCCCTTAGAAAACAGTTTGTGGTTTCTCTTTTTTAAAAATCTTCACCTGAGGATATATTTATTGATTTTAGAGAGAGGAATGCTGGGAGGGAGAGACACTGATGCGAGGGAAACATGGATTGTTTGACTCTCGTATGTGCCCTGACTGGGGATCAAACCCACAATCCTTTGGTGCATGGGATGATGCTCCAACCAAGGCTAGGATGAAAAAGTTTTTACATCCAACTTTTATTAACAGTATTTGTACTCCACCATTATTTCCCCTTTATCATCACATTGTAACTATCTCACTCACTTTGGGTATTCTTTTTGAAATAATCCATATAACCAAATATCAACCCTTGATATTGTACCTACAGTTTCCAAAATGTAATTGGAATGAGACTATTTCTGTTATCTGTACAATTTCTACTTAGCTGTCTTACTTCACTGGATTAAAATGTACTTTCTTTACAACTACAGAGGAAAGAATACCTATCAATTTACAAGTTACAAGTCAATGCTAAAGATACTGAAATATCATTGTGAAGGAATATAAGTCAAATGCTGTGTTCTTCGGTGTTTCATATTATATGGCTATTGATGAAAAAAGGAATTCAAAAAATCTTCAGGAATGGAAAGATACAAAAATTGATCATTTTCTCATTAGAAAATAATATTTTAGATGAGGGGAAATAGTATACCTTCACCTCACCAGGATCTGGGTCTTAGGAAAGTTCTGGAAATAAATGTGCTGATTTGAGAATGAAAGGAAGTTGCCATTTACACATTTAAAAACCTTTCATGCTTCCAGGAAGCAACCTACTCACTGGACACTGTATCAGTTGCTAATGGTTTCTGGCTGAGGATTTAATTTTCTTTGTCTTAATCAACAAGGGATCGCCTCTTTCCAAATCAATTACAATTCACTGGCTAATGGGATTCTGGAATGCAGCACTCAGTTCCATTGTTTTGAAAGTTCTTAAGTATACTGTCAGTCTAATTTCAGTGGCAACTGATATAATAGTGACAATATTTATAGCTCCTGTCCAGTTCTTTGACAAACATTATCTGGAAAACCTAAAAGTATCATACATATGTCATTTGGGAAAGGTTATATTTATTTTTCAGTTATGGAAAAAATAGGCCAGGTACTTTTGAAGTTAGCAGTTTTCTATGACAGATTAGAAACCTCGATATGAGATAATGCTAGAGGCAACCCAGCTGGTCATCAATTTAAGCATCATTTAAAAGCAGATGTGTTAAAACCCAAAGTAGGTGTGAGGAGAGCATAAAATTAGTCTTAGAAAAGCAGTGCATTTGGAAATGCAGCCACTGGGAAGTGCCCTGTCAAGCATTTAATTCAAATTCTCACTTTTGAAATGAAGAAACTGAGGCCTAACATGATTATACAGGAAATTCTCTAGAGTGGCTCTTCCCCTGAATTTTATAGCTCTTTTAACTTGCCTAGAATATTCCTCATTTCCAAATCAGTACTGGAAAATACTGGGATGTCACCTCATAGATTCTTTACCAGAAAACGTGATTATTTGCATCACTCCACATCTTTGTTCTAAATACCCTTTCAAGAGAGATTTAAAATTGTCACATTGACACAAAATGTGTATAGCTGGTTTGCTCTCTCAACACAGATTACTCATTTCAAGCCCCAGCTCTGTGCCCCTCATTCAGCTACGGCTTAAACATTTTTCAGGAGATAAAGTAGAAGAAAAGAGGGAGTTATAAAGTTCTCATGCTTAAGAATGAGAAACAAAAATATTCAGAATGAAATTCTGTACCAAAATAAATAAAGCTCAACAAAGGCATTTAATAACACAAAACAAATGAGCACGTGTGTCCCTGTCCTCTTTATTTTCTCTTCAGTATACGCTATTCTTTAAACTAGCAACCCTTTCTTTGTTAATAGGGGAAAATTGGCACAAAAATTACATTTGCATGATAGAATCCTTTTGAGAATTCTGTACATTGCGAACACAATTTCTGACAGTTCATTATTTCCATAGTCCATATTTTGTAGTGCCATAAACTGCTCACTTATGGAATTGTTTGCTGGCATAAAATACTACGATGCAAAGTTGCACTTTAAAACAGAGGAGAAGAAACTGAGAAAAAGAACAAGGTATCCAAAATGTCAAAGGGTTGTAAATAACCCTTTTAGGGTCTATTTGAAAAGTATATCATTCAACTTGTGGCTACAGAAATTTTATAGTGTATGTTACTAATGTGGATATATGGGTACAGACTCTATGCTAAGAAAATGGCCAGCTACTGAAAGAGAGAGAAAAGAGCTGTACAGTTAAATTAATATATAGAGCCAGTATATTAATATACAGAGCCAGTGAGTTCAACTTTCACTTACATGTCATCCCCGGGAACCTGTGGAGGATTACATCCAGGATCGCCCATGGATACAAAAACCTGTGGATGTTCAAGTCCCTTATATAAAATGGCATAGTATTATCATATAGCCTACACACATCCTCCTGTATACTTCACCTCATTTCTAGATGATTTATAATGCCTAATACAATGTAAACGGTACGTAAATAGTTGTTATACTGCTTTGGTCAGAGAACAAGACAAAAAGCCTGTACATGTTCAGTGCAGACACAGCCATCAATGGCCTAACTGCACAGTACATGTCAGCAACGTGGCAGTACATTCTGCCCCAAATATTCCTTTTTTTGAAGTTGTCTCACACATTTTAGTGATGATGTGTCTCAGTATTTTTATTTCCTTCATTTTTATTGGATTTATTGGGGTGCCACTGGTTCACAAAATTATATAGGTTTTAGGTACACAATTCCACACACATCACCCGCACACTGTACTGTGTGTTCACCATCCCAAGTCAGGTCTCCGTGCATCACCATTCATCCTCCCTTCACCTTCTGCCTTCTGCCAATCCTCTCCCTGCAGCGATTACCACACTGCTGTCCATACTCGTAAGTTTTTTTTATCTTTTTTTCCCCCGTTTTTTCCTATACCCTCCACTGCTCCCACAGGGCTCTCCCTCACTCTCCAGAGAGCTGTCAGCCTACTCTCTGTCTGAGGGTCTGTTTCTTTTGCTTGGTCATTCATTTTGTTCATTATATTTTTGATCTGTGGATGGTTTAATCTATGGATGTGGAATCCTTAAATGTGGAGAGACAACATTATATGGAGACTTGACTTTAAAACTTCCACTTGGGTACATTTGTACCAAAGTTCCAAATCTGAACATGTCTTTAGGACCAAGTTATAATTAAAGATGGAAGCCCATCTCTTACCTGGCTCTTACTTTTGTTCTGAGTTGAGCCATGCCTTCTCTCCTTTGGGGGCTATTTAGCAAAGATATGGCTATCATACCCATATGTTTTTTTGATGTGCTCTCATTCTGGTAATTCTACATGTATTATCAAGCAACACAAACACAATTCTTCATGGATCTAAAGAGCAATTTATTAGATACAATCTTAGATACAATCTTAGGTACAATAATTCCAAAGAAGCAAATCAGTCCTAGATGAGGGCAAACGTTAACAAATTTCAATCAACATTAGCTAATGATTTAAACATTTATTAACCTTAGGTTATGATGCATACTCTTTCAGTTGATTCTGTTTGCTGCCTCATGCATTGATGAACACATCATTTAGAAAATTTTTTATCCTCACCAAAGAATATGTTTATTGATTTTAGAGAGAATGGGAGAGGAGTTAGGGGGAGGGGGGAGAAATGGGGAGAGAAGGAAAGAGGGAGGGAGGGAGGGAGAGAGAGAGAGGGAGAGATATCTATTGGTTGCCTCCCATACACACCCTGACCCAGGGATGGAACCTGTAACCTAGTTATGTGCTTTGACTGGGAATCGAACCCACAATCTTTTGATGCACAGGATGATGCTCCAACTAACTGGGCACCTGGCAAGGGCGTTGATGAACAGATCTTGTATGTGGTGCTGTAGGTTGGGGAACATGTAGCATGCTTCCTGGATCTGAAGCTGTAATTGTTATTCAAGATAAACTACTTCAACTTAAACTACAAGTTGAAGACATAATAAAAATTTGGTAAAATGCCTTCCTTCTTGTTAGCTTCTTTCTACTGACCGAGACAAGAGCTTTGTATTCAAGGAATCCCAGTTGGAGCAAATGAGTACCTATTCCTATTCCTCAGGACATTTTAACTGTAGCATACTAGCTAAGAGTTCAGACTCTCTGAGATCAAATTACAAGCGTATCACCAGCCAGCTGTGTGACCTTGAGCAAATTCCTTAACCTCTGTGTGCTTCAGTTTCCTCATCCATCACATGGAGATAATAATATTAATTCTACAGGAAGTTGTGAAAATTAAATAAGATAGTATATGTAAAGAGCATAGATCCCCATGACAGAAGAAATTAACTAAATGTTGGCTATATTGGTGGTCATTCTAAAATAAAGGTGGATTTTATATACAGGGTCAACTATCCTTCAACCAAGGTGTCAAGAATACACAATAGAGAAAGGACAGTCCCGTCAACAAATGGTGTTGGGAAAACTGTATATCCACATGTGACAAAAATTAGACCCTTTTCTTACATCATACACAAAAATAAACTCAAATTGGATTAGAGATTTAAATGTAAGACCTGAAACAATAAAACTCCTAGAAGAAAACATAGAGGAAAAGTTTCATGACATTGGTCTTTGGCAATGAATTCATAGATATGACATCAGAAGCAAAAGCAACAAAATAAAAAACAAATGGGACCATATCAAACTAAGAAGCTTCTGCACAGCAAACAAAGGTGTAGGGATTAGCCAAAGAACATGCACGCATAACCCACAGACACAGACAACAGTGTGGTGATGGCCAGAGCAAAGTGGGGAGAGGGGGTAGGCGCTAGCCAAAGGCAGGCAAAGGAGGGGGGAATTGGGATATCTGTAATAGTGTCAATAATAAAAATAAAGTTTAAGAAAGAAGACGATCAACAGAGTGAAAAGGCGCCCTACAGAATGGGGAAAAATATTTGAAACAATATATCTGATAAGGAGTTAATCCCCAAGTAGGTGAGGAAGTCATACAACTGAATAACAAAAAACTAACCACCTGAGAATAGACATTTTCCCAAAGGAAATATATAAATAGCCAAAAGCTATACGAAAAATATTCGTCGCCACTAATAATCAGGGAAATCAAATCAAAACCACAATGGGAGATCACCTTTCACCTGTCGGGATGACTGTTACTAAAAAAAGACGAGACGACAAGTGCTGGTGAGGATGTGCAGACATCGGAGCCTTTGCACACTGTTGGTGGGAATGCAAGGTGATGCAGACACAATGGGAAACGGCATGCAGGTTCCTCAAAAAATAAAAACCTGGAACTAGTGTACAACTCAGCAATCCTGTTGTTCGTGATATATATGTAAAAAAAATCAGGACTTCGAAGAGATATCAGCACCCATATTCATTGTAGCACTGTGAACAGCAGTCAAGATGTGAAACCAACCTGAGTGTCCACTGACAGATAAATGTCTATGAAAATGTGCTGCACACAGAATGGAATGATATTAAGCCTTACGACAGAAGGCAATTCTGCAATATGTGGCAACGCAAACGGACCTCGATGCTGTTATGCTGAGAGAAATAAGTCAGTGCTGCATGATCGCACTTACATGAGTCATCTAAAATAGTCAGATTCATAAAATCAAAGACTGGAACAGTGGTTACCAGGAGCTGAGGGACGAATAAATGAGGAGTTATTGGTGAAGAGGCATAGAGTTTCCATTAAGTAAGATGAAGACGCTCTAGAATTCTGTTGTGCAACACTGTACCCATCACCAGCAATAATGCAATGTACACTTAAAATTTGTTAAGAGGAGAGATTTCATTTTATGTGATCTATCATACCAAAATTTTTAAAAAATAGTCAGGTTTTATTGTTGAAAAAGTATAATGTATAAAATATAAATGGAGTTTTATTCAGTTTAATGAATGGCTTTTTTTCCCCCATACAATTCCTGAAAAATTATATCCATAGCAAGGTCTAGGCAAGTAAACTACTAAGTGAGGCTATAAGTATGGTTTCTTTTCTCCTTTGCCACACATACGCTGACATGCCGTAAAAAAACTGAGGGACTAGACTCATTTCAGCCAAGATATCACAGATTGGTAATAGGTTGTGTTCAACACCAAATTGTTTGTGAGATAAATTTCAAGAAGAAAACATCTATTGTTTAGAAGCCAATATAAGAATGTTGCTATAAATGCAGGACTGGAATCTCAAAATAGGCTTAAGCTTTCAACATTGTATTTTTTTTGGGGGGCAAGTTTCAGCTAGACAAAGGACTGCTTAGCACCCTGGGTCAAGGGGCAGATTTCTTATTGTGGCTCAAAGTACCCACACATTTGCCAGTGAGTGACCTGACATAGGCTTCCCCACGAGAAACTAGGGGTTAAGTGTGACAGTTATAATCTTAGAGCTCCATATTTTTGTTAATTGAAGAGCCTAATTTCTTACTATGCAGTATAGTGGCCTAGAGAGGAATGTTTAAATGAAAGAAAGCGATGCCCCCAAAGACATGGGGTCCACATTTCTGTCATCCTTGGTGGACACCCAGAAGCAGCAGGGACGAGCAACAGCTAGAGCAGAGAGCAAACATGGCAATGGAAAGTTTCCTCCAACTCCACAGAAATCTGGCTTTCCAAAAATAATTGTGGGATGATATCAGTGTAAAATATGTTTTATTTTCCTGTAGTTTGTTGATTCAATGACTCACTCTAGGAAAGGAAATGGAGACATCCAATAGGTTTTGTTAAGATGCTTATACATATTCACTATCATCATAACATGTTTACATTATATTAACTCTCTACCATCTGATGGATGAAGGGCAAGCTTAGAACAACTGTCACATCAATCCTAAGAATACCTTTATTAGATGAGGAATGTAAGTGGGAAATATTTCTCCTCCAGCTACAGTTACAGAGGTCAAATTGTTATAAGATTAAGAAACATTTTTAATGTCAAAATATGACATTTTTATGGAATCCCTGGTCATGGTGTCTTTTTTATCCAATGGTCCATGTTTAGTTTGAAAAGGGTTCTCTTATAATTATTCTACTTCTAATTTGAAAGTATCGTTTGTACTTTTACTGACACCCCCATAAGAAACGTTTTCTAATTAGCATAGCTATTATGATAGAACTAAGACTAAGGATGGGGCCATCCTGAACTTTCGTTCATGCAACCTTCCTTCCTCTCCCACCCTTGAACCTGGACCATTAGCAGTGGAGAATATGTTGGTTCCATGGCTGAGTGGGAAAGATCTTTTTCCTGGATGCCTCCTACTAGGGATGGTGACCAACTGCCCTTCATCTCTGTAAGGGATTTAAGGAATAACTTCTTAACACAGTACAGTATGGTATACAGGTATAAACAGATTAATTCACAATAAAGGTTTGAAATCTCATTTTGGGAATCTCTTTTAAAAGAAATACTGGAAATCTCAGGTTGATCTAAGTGTGGTTTCATGTAGAGGTATCAAATGGCATAAGCAATAACTTGGGCTAATTTTTATAGAAAATAATTCTTTAAATTCTGTTGTGTTGAATAAATGTCTTGATGAGACTTACATTTCTAAAAATCATATGTCCCATTAAAGAAGAACAATGCAGAAGATACATTTTTCTAAAGTTGATGTTCCACATTTTTATTTATTAATTTTTTTACAGATTTACTATGCTTCACATAATAATAGATTGGACAGTTTGGGGTTGTTGAATTTCACAGTGTATATCATAATCATTTGAGTCACTTGGAAAATTTGCAAAAATCAAATGATTCAAAAGTTTTAGTTAACATAAGTAATACTCTTCTCTTCATCCCCTAAAATGTAACTTACTTCAAATATGTGCTTTAATAAAACACTTCAAGCTCTTCTGAATATCTCCCCAATATATTATTGCATAATACTTGCCAAAACTTTATGAAGTTTATATCTTCAGGACTAGAGTTAACAGGTAGTTTGCCACCAAGATGTACATAGCCTTCAAATAGTTGTATTACAAGAGTTTGGTGGTAAGCACAATTCTAAAGATGGCCAAGGTTCCTAAGATATTCAGTCAAACACCAACCTAGGTGCTGCTGTGAAAGAATTTGGAAGTTGTAATTAAAGTCCCAAGTAATTAATGTCCTAAGCAATGGACATTATCATCTGGACCTCATTTAATCACACCAGCCTTGTAAAAGACAGAAGAAGGAGGCAGAAGGGGAAATCAAAAGACTGGAAGTCCAAGAATGATTTACCATGTCATCACTAACCTTGAAGATGGATGGGACCATGAGCCATGGAATGTGGCTGTCCTCTAGAAACTGAGAACAGTCCCTCCCAACAGCTAGCAAGGAAGCAGGAGCCTCCGTCCTATAATTGTATGGAACTACATTATCCCAATGACCTGAATGAGCCTGGACACAGATTCTTCCCCTAGAGCATCCAGGAATAAGCCCAAGGAAAGTGATATCTGGATTTCACCCTAGGCAGAGAACCCAGTCAAGCCTGTCTGGACTTCTGACCAAAAGAACTCTGTGATAACAAATTAATGTTATTTTAAGCCACAAAGTTTGTAGCACTTTGTCATGCAATGACAGAAAACTAATATATGTTATGATATGCTATAATCATTGATTAATTTATATATAAAACATGATACAAGCACCAATGTAAAAAATTTGTGTTATTTTTTAAGTTTTTAGACTAAAATATCTGAATGCCTCCAAAAGATCATTATGTTGGCTAAAACTAATATCCTAAAATATTAAAAAATTATATATGCCTAATAGCTAATAGCAGAATACTGAAAATTTTTATATTTCTGAAAGATTCATTTATAAGATCTGAAAGCATTTGATAGCAAATTTAGTTTATAGTCCAACCACTAAAAAATATGTTTATATCTCTACCCACCAAAAAATTAGACTTTATTTTTTCTCTTGGTCTTTTTCTTTAGTTGTTGTTGTTGGAAGCGGAGGGAAGAATAAACTTTCTCACATTACTTTATTTTTATTTTTGAATTAAATTTACTGGGGTGGCATTGGTTAATAAGATTACATGGGTTTCAAGTATACAATTCTATGACATATCATCTGTACAGTGTTTTGTGTGCCCACCGCCCCAAATCAACTCTTCCTCCATCACCATATATCTGAACCCCCTTATCCTTTATCACGCCCCCACCCTCTTTCCCTCTGGTAATCACCATACTGTTGTCTGTGTCTCTGAGTGTTTTTTGTTTGCTTGCCTCATTTGTTCATTGCTGTTTTTTTCTATCTCATATGAGTGAAATAATATCATTCTTGACTTTTTTTGTCTGACTTATTTTGCTTAGCATGATAGTCTCAAGATTCATTCATGTTGTCAGAAATGGTAGTACTTCATCTTTTCTTATCTTTGAGAAGTATTCCATGTAATATGAAAAATAGAGACATTTATTGAAGAACATACAAGATATAGGAAACATTGTATATGGGACAATGATGCCTCAATCCCCTTCAAGGGCAACTTGGGATCTCACACAGTTCTTTGGCTATGGCCTCCTTGGGAAATCTGGTTCACTGGTAGTGGTGTGGATCAAGTCATTAGCAACAGCAGCACGATGTTCCTTCTGCTCTGGTAGCAGAAACCACAGAACAAACTTTGCCATGACACATTTCATGCCAAGATCCTGTCTCAAAATCTCAGACACAGTAGTTTTGGAATCCTCAGATCAGCTTCTAGTTCTTACACTGTCAGTTGCTGATCTTTGTTGACTGCAGTTTGTATAAGTTCAGCATTTTCAGGAGTTCTGCTTGTTTTAGGGCTTCCAGAATGTGGATCACTTTCAAAAGATTCTTGACCATCTTTGAAGAGTTTGTGCAACACTTTTATTGGTTCTGCACTCATTGCATCATCCCCAAAAGCCTTCTGAATCATCTGAATAGTTTTCATGGAGGAATGTTCAAGCTTAAATCAAAATTTGATGCAGATTTGTTGCTCCACTTGCTCAGTAATTTTTAATACAATGGCCACACAGTACATGTTCACTCAATGGTGTTTACTGACTGCTATTGACTAGTATAGTGTTGTTGTCATTGTTCATGCATGCGCATTTCAGTCCACTCTCCTTGGCTGCTAGGTTACATCAATATCATGCAAAACATTCTCATTATATTAACAGTGGCTGGGCTTTTTTCTGGACAGATCTTACATGTATCACATCTTCTTTATTCAACCATCTAGAGACGGACACTTTGTTTCTATGTCTTGGCCACTGTAAATGCTGTGTGTTATTTTTACTATTGCATTAATATTTGCACATAATTAATTTCTATTAGAAATATTTACTCTAAATATAATTTCTATAGCACTATATGACTATGTGATCAAATTTAATTAAAGAAAGGCAATTTCATAGTTACTGTGGCTGGACCTTTTGCAAATATAGAAAGTGACAAAAAAGATGCATGATGGAGGTGGAGTGGGTGGTAGTTGCACTCATCCCCCAGAACCAAATTGGAATTACAATCAAAATATAGGTCAACAACCTGAATAACCAACCGAAGACTATCTAAATAAAAGCCTTACAATCAAGAATTTACAGAAGAAGCCACATCAAGATGGGTAAGAAGGGTACAGATGCACAAAGGGCTGGCACTGCTCTTACAGGTAGGAGCCAAGATCCCTGAGGGATATCTCAGCTGCAAAGGTTCCTATGGAGGAGTGTGGGGTCTCAACCCCACACTTGGCTCCCTATCCTAGAGCACCAAAGCCAGTTACAGGTGCCCATATAACATCTGGCTGTGCAAATCACAGGGATGCTGTCCTCCAGAGAGATATTGGAGTGTACTAACAGCACAGGTGCCCTCTTAAAGGGTCAACACACAAAATCTTTTTCACAGGCTCCAGGGGAGAAAGGGTAAAGTGCACTAGAATCATGTGAGGAAAGAATGGGGTTTGTGGCCCTGGGAAGTGAGCTGAAAAAAGAGCTAGAAGTATCTCTGTACTGAGTTCCTCTCCCACACCATAGACACCTCCACTTTCTTAGGTGGAACATACCCCTCCACCCTGGGGTACTGCAACAGCCCCACCCTCTGGACTCCCTGTCCTCAACCTGTGGAGCCTGTGCCCTGCTGATAAGTTAGCTGACTGCGCAAGGATGTAGAGGTCTGAGAAGACTTAGGGGTTATCAGTGACTGAGTTGTGTGACTCTGGGACTCTGGGAAAGAGGCCACTCCGCTCTCCTTCCCCCAAGTCTAACTGGTGCTCCCCCTCACTGCAGATCCACTAGACTCACCCTCCTGAGTCTTGGCATTGCTGCTGTACATGGAAACTTGCATAAGACTGTCAGCTGATTTCTTAAGAGAAACATTTCAGTCCAGAAGGGCTTGGCATGAACATTCAAAATGATGAAAAGCAACAACCTATAACCAAGACTACTTAAACTGTCAAGGCTATCATTTAAAATTTAAAGAGAAATAAAGAGCTTTTCATAGTAGAAAAATCTAAAGGACTTTGTTACCACCAAACCAGTATCACAAGAAATATTAGAGTCTTCTTTTAGAAGAAGATGAATAAAAAAAGAAACACAGAGAAAAATATTAAAAAAATAAAATGGCAACAAATATATACCTATCAATAATCACTTTAAACATAAATGGCTTAAATGCTCTAATCAAAAGACACAAGGTAGCTGAATGGTTAAGAAAACAAGACCTATACATATGCTGTCAACAAGAGACACACCTCAAAACTAAAGATACAAATAGACTAAAAGGTAAAAGGATGGAAGAAAGATATTTCATGCAAATGGATATGAAAAGAAAGCTGTATAGCAATACCTATAACTGAAAAATAGACTTTAAAACAAAAGCTATAATAAGAGACAAAGGACACTATATAATGATAAAGGGATCAATCCAAAAAGAAAATATAAGCCTTATAAATATTTATGCATTCAACATAGAATCACCTAAATATATAAAGCAAATCTTGATGGAATAAGGAATACACTGATAGTAATATGGTCATAGTAGGGGATTTTAACACCCCATTGACATCAGTGGGTATATCTTCCAGACAGAAAATCTACAAGGAAAAAGCAACCTTAAATAACACAAAAAGACCAAATAGATTTAAATAATATCTACAGAGCATTTTGCCCTAAATCAACAGAATATACATTCTTTTGAAGTGCACAAGTATTTGCTAGAATAGACCATATATTAGGACAAATAACAAGTCTCAAATTTAAGAAGACTGAAATTATATCAAGCATCTAATCTGATGACAATGGTATGAAACTATAACTCAATCACCAGAAAAAAAATTGAAAAACACACAAATACATAGAGGCTAAATAACATGTTATTAAACAATAAATGGGTTAAAATAAGATAAGGAAAGAAATAAAAAGATAACATGAAACAAATGAAAGTGAAAACACAACAACCTAAAATATATGGGACACAGCAATAGCAGTCCTAAGAGGGAAAATCATAGCATTACAAGCCTACCTCAAGAAACAAACAAAAAAAAGTTTAAATAAACAATCTAACTTTACACTTAAAGTAACTAGAAAAATAAGAAAGCCCAAAGTGACTAAAAGGAAAGAAATAATAAAGATTAGATAATAAATAAAGGATATAGAGTCTAAAAAAATAATATAAAAGATCAATGGAACTAAGAGATGGTTCTTTGAAAAGATAAACAAGACTGACAAAACATTAACCAGACAAATCAGAGAGAGAGAAAGCAGAGAGAAGACCCAAATAAAAAAATAATCAGAAATGAAAAAGGAGAAGTAACTGACACCATAGAAATATAAAAGATTTTAAGAAAATCTTATGAACAACTATATGACAGGAGGACAATCTGAACAAAAAGGATGAATTCCCAGAAACATGCAATCTTCCAAAAATGGATCAAGAGAAATCCAAAAATCCAAATAGACAGATTATAATTAATGAAATTGAAGTGGTAACCAAAAAACTTCCAACAAATAAAAGTGCTGAACCAGATGACTTCACAGGTGAATTTTACCAAACATTCAAAGAACTCACACTATCCTTCTCAAACTATTCCAAAAAATTCAAGAAAAGGGATGACTCCCAAGCTTATTTTATGAGGCCAATGTTATCCTAATTTCAAAACTAGATAAAGACACTTACAAAGAAAGAAAATTGTAGGACAATATCTTTGATGCTAAAATCTTTAACAAAATATTAGCAAGCCCAATGTGCAACACATTGAAAAGATTATGCACCACAATCAATTGCACTTTATTCCAGTGATGCAAAGTTGGTACAATATCCACAAATTAATAAATGTGATATATTACATAAACAAAATGGAAGATAAAAATCACATGGTTGCATCAATAGATATAGAAAAGAAATTTGATAAAATTCAGCACCCATTTATGATGAAAACTCTTAGCAGAGTAGAAACAGAGTTAACATACTTCAACATAACAAAGGCCATATGACAAACCCCTAGCCAACATTACACTCAATGGGCAAAAACCAAAAGCATATCCTTTAAAAAATAGGAGCAAGAGAGTGATGTCTGCTTTCACCTTTCTTATTCAACATAGTACTAGAAGTCTTTGCCACAGTAATCAGACAAGAAGAAGAAATAAAAGGAATACAAATTGAAATGGAAGAAGTAAAACTGTCACTATACACAATGTTGTCTATAGAGGAATCTAAAGATTCCACCAAAAACTACTGGAATTGGTAAATGAATTCAGTAAAGTAACAGGATATAAAATAAATATTCAGAAATCCAGTTGTATTTATATACATCAATAATGAACTATCAGAAAGGGAAACTAAGAGAATCCCATTTATAATTACATAAAAAATACCTTGGAATAAATTTAAACAAGGATGTAAAAAACCTGTACTTGGAAAATTATAAGACACTGAATAAAGACATTGAAGAAGATACAAATAAGTGGAGGCATATACCATCTTCATGGATAGGAAGCATTAATAGCATTAAAATGTCCATACCACCCAAAACAACCTATAAATTTAATGTAATTCCTATCAAGATACCAATTTGCATATTTCATAGAGCTAGAAAAAATATTTCAAAAAATATTCAGAACCATGAAGAAATCTGAATAGACACAGAACTCTTGAGAAAGAAGAACAAAGTTGGAGGAATCATGCTACCTGATATCAAACTATACTACAAGGCCAAAGTATCAAAACAGCATGGTATTGGCATAAAATCAGATATATAGATAAATGAAACAGAATACACTGTTCAGAAATAAACCCACGCCTTTATGGTCAATTAATATTTGACAAAACTGGCAAAAACTTATAATGGAGTAAAGATACTCTATTTGAAAAGTGTTTAAAAGATTGGAACAGATACTTAAAAAAATAAAACTGGACCACATTCTTACACCATGTACAAGAATAAACTCAAAATGGATCAAAGAATCAATGTAAAACTCAAAACTATAAAAATCCGAGAAGAAAACCTATGCAATAAAATCTCAGACATTTCTTGTGGTAATATTTTTTTATGATATATATCATCAGGCAAGGGAAACAAAAGAAAAAATAAACAAATGGGAGTATATCAAACTCAAAAGTTTTTGCACAGCAAAGGAAATTATCAACAAAATAAAAAGACAACCCACAGAATGGGAGAACATGTTCACCAATGCTAGATCTGATCAGGTGTTAGTATCCAAAATTTATGAAGAGTTGGTGAAAATCAACACCAAGAAAAACAAACAATCCAATTAAAAAATGGGCAAAGGACCTGAATAGATACTTCTCCAAGGAGGACATACAGATGGCCAATAGATTTATGAAAAGGTGTTCAATGTCACTAATCTTCAGAGAAATGCAAATTTAAACCACAATGAGATATCACCTCACACCTGTCAGAATTTCTACCATCAATAAATCAACAAACAACAAGTGCTGGTGAGAATGTGGAGAAAGGGGAACCCTCATACACTGTTGCTGGGAATGCTGATCAATGCAGTCACTGTGGAAAACAGTATGGCATTACCTCAAAAGATAAACATACAGTGCCTTGTGATTCAATGATTCTACTTCTGGGAATATATCAGAAGAAACCTGGAACACCATTTTAAAACAGCACAGGCACCCTTGTGTTCATTGCAGTGTCATTTACAATAGCCAAGATTTGGAAGTAGCCCAAGTGCCCATCAGAAGATGGGTGAATAAAAAAGCAGTGGCACATTTATACAAGAGAATACTATTTGGCCATGAAAAAGAAGGCAATTTTACCCTTTGCGACAGAATAATGGACCTGGAGAGTATTATGGTAAGTGAAATAAGCCAGTCAGAGAAAGACAGATACCATATGATCTCACTCATATGTGTAATTCAATCAACAAAATAAATGGACAAAATAGGAACAGACTCACAAACATAGAGAACAGACTGACAACTTTCACAGGGGAGGTAGTTGAGGGTGGGCTGGGTGAAAGGATTAAGCAAACAAAAAGTTATAGACACAGACAATAGTAGGGTGAATACAAGAGGGAAGCGGGGGGGTAGGTAGAAGTGGGTAAAGGGGCATAGATGGTGATAGAAGGAGACTTGGGGTGGTGAGCGCACAATACAATAGTCACATGATGTATTACGGAACTGTACACCTGAAACCTATATAATTTTATTAACCAATGTCACCTCAATAAATTCAATAAAAATAAAAATAAAATGACAAACCTGAAATCAGTCACCAAATTCTGACATTAAAACAGAAATTTGTCAAGGCAGAAATGTGAGTGATAACACTACCCAGTGGCATGGCTCCTGGGCAGACCCACTTCTGACTCTGATGAAACTAGCACTTAGTTTATTTTATATTAAAACCCTCCAGCAAATCACATGTTACATTTAGCTCAGCCATGTAATATCCCCAAGTGAGGACTGTTCTCTGTGTGGGAGATTTCAAAAGATTGAGATGCGGTCTACCTCTTCTCAATCTGTTTAGATATAACCTATGTCTTATTTTTGCCTTTCATCTCTGTGGATCATCTTGAAGAGACAGACACATTTCCTCTCTTATACGTCATCATCTCTAGCTTGATTTGATAAATTAGAGCAACAAAGCACACTAAGATTTCATGGCCACTACTCTGATTTATAATGTTTATAGCAGCAATTTGTTTTTCCCTTTGTATGTATCTTTCAAGGAAACATTGGAGCAACAGGACTAACAAATCTTGAAAAAAAACATACTGAAAGAAAAAGAAGCTGAGTCAGAAACTTGGTGGTGAGTTAACTCATTTATCACTTTTCAAATGTTAGCAAATGAGAACTAATATGAAGTAAATCGGAGGAAACTGATAGGACTTTTGAACATTCTTAGCAGTGAATAAAAGACTGACGATTGTCACGTGCATTTAAAAGAGCATTTAAACGTTAGTACTAAACATAAATTTAGTGATACAATGTATTTCTTCTGTACTATGTATTAACCGCAAGGATGATTAAGGAGACATGTAGAGGGCACTATCAGCAAAAGGGCAGAAAACTAGGATAAGGGGATAAGAAATGAGAAAACACGCAAAGTTCATCTTTTGCAAACCAGAATTCTTTCAAAAACTTTAAAGTCAAAGCACAACAAGTGTCTTACCCGAGACAAGGACAATGTATAAAGGACAAATGATATTCCTTTTAATTTACTGAGTCTATTGAAGTCTGAATCTCTTTTCTATAGAGGTCAGTCACTTCATCTAATGTCTGATTTTGAGAATAGTCATAGTTGGGCCACCCCAGAGTCAGTGGGCTCTGTCTAAATACTGTTCAGGGATTAACAGAAAATGGGTGTGACCTCCTATAGCATAAAGCCAGGAAGAACAGCTCTACACACCTGTTTTGAACACTGCAATCAATCATCTCACAATTAAGCAAGCAGACACTTCCTCATATTGTTGTCCCATGTGGAGAAACAACAGAAACACCTGTTAAAAATGCAAATCCCCAGGCTTTGCCTGAGGCACAATGAGGAGCAGAACCCGGAGAGGCTTCTGGTTATCTGCATTTGCAAGTGGTCTCACTGAGCCTTATCTTTGGGCAGGTTCCCAAACACTGCCTGCTAACACTTCTCACAAAGAGAACAAATATCGACAAACGGAGATAGAAATGAAATTACTGTAGTCATAAATGATGTCTACAGTTATAATATTTAACCCAAATTGATTTCTCAAGTCCACATTACCTTTTCGCCTCTTCCCAGGGATGGCTCTGTTTTAGTCTGCAACGGCATCCCAAGGCTAACTGCCTCACTCACACCTCACAACCACAAGGGTCTCACTCAGGCACTGGTCACACTGCATGGAACCCTCTGCTCATCATTTCACTCCTCCTTTCAAAACGAATATTAGTTTCATATGTGTCCAAAATAAAGGAAAAAGGAACTGGTAACTTCATGGAATCTTTCAAGATCTTGGAATAATTAATAATAAATAATTAATCTTGGAATAATTCTTTATCATAGCCTTCCAATTTCTAGGGTTATTCAAATTTTGAGTTTCTAGGAGACAGAGGTTAGACTGTAGCACACACTAGATTATTAAAAACATTTTTTTTTACTATTTTAATCTTATTACTGCATCCTTAACTACCATTCAATTGATTAATTTAATGTTAACTAAAATCTGTTGTTCTTGATTATGCTCTGGATAGTATTTTACCATTTGGCCTTCTTTGTTTAAAAAAGTTACTCTTTTAATATTCTTTGAGAATCTTTTAAACTTTATTTTTTTGGATATGTAAGCCAGACATTACTTTAAACAATTACTAAGGATATTAGTGACCTCATGGGAACCAAATCTCTCTTACAGCACTAAAACTGTAAGATTGCCAAAGAGACTTCAGTTCACCTGTAGAGACTTCAGTTCACCATCTTATATTTATCTGTCAATCATACAAAGGTGCTAACCAGAACAGAATTGTCCTATAAGTTCATTATTTTCAAATTTTGATGACCAAAATCATACAAATATTTTTTTGGCAAAATATACCCCTCATGGTTGTACAACTGATGATTTATTGGTAGAGTTTCTAATAATTGCATGTGATCTACTGCCCAAATCTCAGTAACAGTATTTACCTAGTTATAGTCAGAGGTGAACAGGATCATTCGAGAGAGTATGGTTTAACAGAAACCTGCTTCTAGCCTAGAAAAACTGGTTGTCTTTCCATATCATTTTAGCATTTAAGAAATGTTGATCCAGTAGTTCTTAGAATATTTAAAAATAAAGTTAGAAATATGCCTGGGGAGCTCAGAGTCTCATGGGAAATCATGTGTATCAATGTATAATTATAAATTGTTCAACTATAGTTCTGTCCACCAGGCTGCAACCAAAGTAAAGAAAATGCTTAATTCTGTGTAGTGAGGCATTTTCAATTTTCATCTCTAGCTAGTACTCAACACAGTGCCTGGACTATTCTTAATAAATATTTCTTGGAAAAAATAAAATAAATACATTATTGAAAATGACCTGATATGAACAGTAATGAATTGGGTCTATCTAGTTTCAGAGGATATGGGGTTGATAGAAACTTCTTTCTTGAAGAGTCTGAGTTTGATACACCTGTGGAACAAACGGACGGAGATCTGTGGATGTATGCATCTGGAGGTCAATCTGGGGACGACAGGGCCTTTGAGGCAGGACAGTAAAAAGCTAGAACAATTCTTTAGCAAGTGCAATAGGGAAACTGACACAGACAGCTGAACACAATAGCTGAACAATTTACAGCCAGATACTGAAGGTCACCTCCTTAGAGATAACATCCAGGCCTCAGCTGTATTTCAGCTCCAGGCCCAGAAAAGCACCAAGACCAGGTGGGCAATGCCAGGACGAGCTGCGATGACCAACCAACCACTCCCTGCCTGGCACTGACCAGTCAATGGAGACCAGGTCCCTTTCAGGGAAAACTGATGAATATTCTGCTAAATCTTCCTCTAAGACCTCCCCTAAGATTCCAGAGAGAGAGAGAGAGAGAGAGAGAGAGAGAGAGAGAGAGAGGGAGAGACCTCAAGACAAAGGACCCAGCATTCGAGCTTTCCCCCGGGGAGCAGCCTGTGCCATTCCCTCCGCTCTCATTCACCTCTTCTCCCCCCAACACGCACACATCTCTTAAACTCTAAAAGGACCCCAAGACTTGCGATCAAGGCAGCAATGGGCAGTGACAGCTCATCCCAAGCTAATCCCCTGAACTTGTCCTCAAAACCTCCTTTTCTCTGACTTGCCAGTGAGCAAGGCAGCCCAGTCTAGGCTCTCCTGTTGCTTCTACTATGTCAAGCCCTTTCTTGTTTTATTGTCCCAGCTTTAATAAATGTGCCCTCATAGTCACCTGGACTCATGAAAACTTTTTTTACACAAAGTCAAGCACCCATGCAGTACTGGCTGGCCCCGGACAGATCCACTCAGGGCCAGGCCCCCAGTCTGGTAGCACGTTTTCCTTTGCTCTCGAAGCTAAGCAGGCTCCGAAGGCCAGAATTCCTAAAAGTGTGACAAACGTTGAGTGTAAGACTGAATACGACCAGACTGAGATTCTAACGACCTTTATTCTGTGCCTCCAGGTACCTGATCTTGGAACAAGGGATTGCTGTTATAGAATTATATGAAAGCATTATATTCTAGCCCACTCTATTAACTTACTCCTATGTTTGATTTCCAGAAGAAAATTAAAGTCAAATCTTCCTTAACCTTCCTCTGAACCAGAGCAGAACAAACATTTTCGTTGTTAACATAACTTTCTAAGTTCTCCTCTATGAATTCCCTGTCTTTATAGGAAAAGCTTAAGCAATCCTTTAGAGTAATAAAATAGCTTACTTTATAATAAGATATACACAATTAACATGATTAACATGTTAATCTGATTGTGGATAATAGTGAGATAAGGAATTGCAGATTACCCAAATATTTTGATTTAGAAAGCTATTTTACAAGTATCACTGAGGTGAATGTAATGAGGCTTCCTAGTTATAACCCAAAATTGTGTCAGCTCACTTCATGATCAAGCCTTATGCACGCTAGCCAACAGCAATAACATAGATACAAGAAACGGACTGGGTCTTATCAAAGAAATGAAGACTATTTAGGAACCAGACATAACTTCAAAAGTATGAACGTATGATAAGAGAAATTGACTAGAAACCAAGACCATGTGACTGACGTGTCAGTAACTAAGGGAGGATGTTGATGTTTTCACTTTATGTCCATTCGTATTAGAGGTCTTAAGATAAACTCTACTCTGAGGGGGGAAAAACAACAAAAAAACCTTGGTCAACCCATTTTGATCCAAATTAGGAATTGAGTGGCTATGTGGTCCATACGTTTGCTCATCACCTATAGAATGGCTTCTCCTGATAGGATGATGAGGTTTGATGAGAAACAAAAACTTTCATTTGAATTAGGACACTGTCCATCCCAACTAGTGCATGTTCATTTGAATCAGTTTTAGGACAATAAATAAAATATAAAAGTTGTGAATTCTATCATACCAGAGAGTATAAAAACATTCTTAAATGGCCATTTTCAAGAAATGGGTTAGTTTTTGAAGAAATAAAATTGCTGCTTTAGGAGGAAGAATTGAAACACCGAGCCATCAGAGCCCATGCTTGGCATTTTAAAGTCATGAAATTCTAATTCTGCCTTTTATACTTACTCGTACCACATTGATTCTAAACTCCGTGGAGTTTTTCACAGCATGACAAAGCATGAGGCTGACAGTCCGCCAAATCTTCCTCTGGTCACAGTAGCCTTTATCTTAGGAGTCCTGTCATTCAAGCACGGCCCACTCACCCATGCATTATAGTGATCTAAGCCAGATTTTTATTTTCTTTTTTGCCCTTGACAAACAGCTCCCCGCGTGTGGGTGGACTGACAAACTGGAAACCGGGACCTGCCAAACGTGTGGTCTTCGCTAGTCCACCCTGCAGCAAACCAGAGCAGGGCACGCAGGCAGTTCTGTCAGTGCCAACAGTTCCAGGAAATCCGAATATTAGTGGGCAAGGCAAAAGCAGCAGTAAAAGACTCCTTCGGGAGTGAAAATAAAGGGCAGACGTTTGTCACTGTGTGTGTAATAACACCTTTCTTAGTTTAAGGCCTACTCTGTAATCTGGGAGCTAACTGCTTGTGTACAGTTTTTAAAAATGTTTCTATCCTTTGTAAGCCATTAGTCCACATATAACCTTTAATCTCATAATGAAATTAAAAGCGTGATACACGAGGGGCAGACAATCATTCCTCTCTGACTGGGCTGTACGTGGCTCTGCAGCCACACTTGCTGATGCTCTTCTCGTGCCAACTGAATCCTGTCCAATGGCTGAGTCATCTGGCGGAGTGGCTCCAGGTTTTCTACTGCTGTTTGGAAGTAGAAGATGTCACATCTGGTGACATTTGTCGTATCTGGGGCCTCGGTGCTCCTGAAATGATTTCCCTGGTCCAACCTCCCACCAGATCCCTGTTCTCAAAATTATGCTCTTGGTTGGCCTAAACTGGACTTCCTTTGGGGCTCTAATCCCTATCTATGGGATTTTCCCTCTGTCCCTTTATGAAATACCAGTAAACTTAAAAGTATTTCGGTCCTTTCTGGAAGCTGGGGCACCTGCCTTAGTCTCATTTCTGAATTTGATCTGATAAATCCCAGTAGATCTGAGGCCTTTCTTGCTTTTGTCAGTTTCTGTCTCCAGCATGTTACCCCAGGACAGACTCTCCAGACATGGATTGCCTCATAGGCCACACCACTGAGTACTAACCCTGTAGTCTCCTTCAGGATATCCTGTTATAACCATGGACTTGGACTGGCTTTGACTTTCCTCCCGACTAGCCACAATGGACTCCGGGATTATCCATCCATCCATTCATCCACCCATGCACCCACCCACCCATCTTTTCATTTATTTATTCATTTTTATTAAGGGCTCACTGTAGGCCAGATCCTATGCATAGTGCCAGTGATACAACTGTTCCTAAAACAGATGTTATGACTGCTGTAGCAAGGGGAGACAGATAGTTGAACAAATAATTACAATAATGTGTGATAGCTGGCTCTCCACACACCTGCCTGAGTAGGGGGGTCAGGGCCAGGTCCCCATGTTTTCTACTGCCCATGTGTCTTTGTGAGCACACAGCTATACCCTGCTGAGGCCAAATGGGCTAGTATTTTCAGTTCTCTTATTGGACATTTAGGAGGAAAATCATTTCACGTCAGGAGAGCGAGCATTAACATTATATGTATATTTATATAATAACTCCTTAGATTTGTCTGAAGTTTTAGAGTATGCAAATGCATTTATTTACAGATCTTATTCTATCTTCAGGGCATATTTGTGAGGTATAAGTAGGGCAGGTATGATTTTCACCCTAATTTTATTGAAAAGAAACTAACTTTCACATAAGTTAAAAACGTTTTAGCGAAGTTTAGAGCTGGAACCAAAACTTAGTCTTATTATTAAATTTAAATATTTTACTGTTTATGCTATTACAGTTGTCCCAGTTTTTCCCCCTTTGCCCCCCTCCACCCAGCCCACCCGCCTCATCCCCATGGTCAGTCTCCACACCATTATCCATGTCCATCGGTCCTTCATCTATGTTCTTTGACTAATCCTTTCACCTTCTTTCAACTAGTTCCCCCCACTCCCCTTTTACAGCTGTTAGTCTGTCCCATGTTTCTATGTCTCTTATTCTACTTGCTCATTAGTTTATTTTGTTCACTAGATTTCACTTGTACATGAGGTCATATGCTATTTGTCTTTCACTGACTGGCTTATTTCACTTAGCATAATAGTCTCCAGTTTCATCGTTCCATCCACGCTGTGGCAAAAAGTAGAAATTCCTCCTTTTGTAATTCCTCCTCCTTTGGCAGCATAGTATTCCATTATGTAAATGCACCACAGGTTTTCAATCCACTCGTCTACTGATGGGCATTTAGGCTGTTTTCAAATCTTGGCTATTGTAAATAGTGCTGCTGTGAACATAGGGACACATAAGTTCTTTTGTATTCGTGTTTCAGGATTCTTTATGTATATTCCCAGCAGTGGAATCACTGGGTCAAAAGACAGTTCTGTTTTTAGTTTTCTGAGGAAATTCCATACTGTTTTCCACAGTGGCTGCACCAGTCTGCATTCCCACCAACAGTAAACTAGGGTTTCTTTTTCTCCACATCCTTGACAGCACTTGTTGATTTATTCATGATAGCTATTTTGGCAGGTGCGAGGTGATAATCTCACTGTGGTTTTAACTTGCATCTCTCTGATGGCTAGTGATTTTGAGCATTTTTTCATATGTCTCTGGCCATCTGTATGTCCTTGTTAGAGAAGTGTCTATTCAGGTTCTTTGCCTATTTTTCAAATTAGAATGTTTATATTCCTGGTGTTGAGTCATATGAGTTCTTTACATATTTTAGAGATCAAACCCTTGTCTGGTGTATCATTGACAAATATGTTCTCCCATACAGTAAGTTCCCTTTTCATTTTGATGGTGTTTCCTTTAGCCATGCAGAAGCTTTTTAATTTGATGTAGTTCATTTGTTTATTTTTTCCTTTGTTTCCTTAAACCAACTCTTATGAGTGCTAACCTGATTGTATGCATTTTATTAACAATTCAATGGAAACTTGTACCATTTCTAAGATGTTAGTAATACCAGTTCCAGGTATTATATCTACATTTTTAAACAAGTTAATGCTCACAGGTTAATGCTCTACTGTTTAATTAGAATTACAGGAATGTGTTGCTATGTGTTTCTTTCTGGAAAAGTGACAAAAATAATACACAGAGCTTTAAAGTGTTGATTTATGTCCCATTAAATATTTATTTCTTTGATCTATGAACCTGAGTAGGAGGTGAAAAGATGAAGTCACTTGTCTCTTACCCTGGAAGGATGTGAGATCATTACTAAACCCTCACAAAAACAGCAGGTAGCTCACGGAACATTTTCCAAAGAACACTTGGAGACTTTGATTTATGACTGAATCTGTACTGTGGCATTTTCTTCTCCACCACCCATTATGGAGAAGACTCATCCTTTCAACATCTGTTGTTATGTTAATTAGAATTACAGGAATGTGTTGCTATGTGTTTCTTTTTTTTTCATATACCAGTACGACTTTTACTTCTCGAACAGCCCGTGTCCTTGAAACTGCAGTTGAGAGTTTACTTGTAGCGTCAACTTCCTTCAATCCACTCCAGTCAGGGTGGTTTTTAAAAATGCCAAGTTACTAGGCACAATTCAAAGGTGTCTCACACTACCACATCTTGGCCAATTCATTTTTCTGTTTACCTTATTTCTCAAATGATCAGAAAAAGTCTAACATTTAGCATCACGTAATTAACATATAGTTACAATATGGATTTTTTCATTTTTATGTGGAACTTGTACATGCAGGTATCCCTTAAAAATGATTTTCGTGGCACCATGGTTATTTTGAAGCAAGAGTATTATAAAAGTCATTTATAACCCTTTAAATCTCTTACGCAGAGCAACCTGACAACCCCTGGGGTTAGGTCAGTGGGATGTGGGACTGCCACCCTGGTACCTTCTATGTCATTTGCCTTCAGGTGATTTTGTCTCTTCATTTATAGAATGAAGAACTTTCTCTTGATGGTTTTCTCCTGCTCTCTGCTCCTTTAGGTTTAAGTATAATGTATATTCTCTGAAGATGTTCTGAGTAGTGCTACTATGAACTTGTTTCCATGGGAGTACCATCACAGATACTGTATTAATAGGAAGAAAAAAACTCCAAATCTCTCGTAACATGGGTTCTTCTAAAATTAAGTATTTTCCTCAAGAGTTTCAACCAGTACCCTCCTCAGGATGACAGAGTAAGCCATCAGTCTGTCTTTGAAGAGTATGTATTTCTTCCAAGTTGAAAAGAACCCCTATTCTGTAAGGATTAGATCACAGTTCATGCAATAGCTCCTGGTGAATAACTATAGAAAATCATCAAGTATAAATCATAACTATACAAGAACATACACAGAGAGACGAAAGGGATGTGTCATTCCCTCAGGAAGGGAAGCAAACACTGATTAAGTATTAGCATGAATTTAATGAATAGAAAATTACATGTAACTTTATTGTTTTCTCAACTATTACATTTAAGACCCAAATGCACCCAAGATGATAATGCTAAATGATGATAATCTGAATTTGGATTGTTCATATTTAGTAACATTTAATATTTTGCTCAATTTTCAGATACAATATCAAATACTCATAACATACCTTCTTTAATCACATTTGACTCAAAGAAAATAAACATTAGCCCTGGCTGGTGTAGCTCAGTGGATTGAGCTCGGGTTGCGAATCACAGGGTCGCCAGTTCTATTCCCAGTCAGGGCACATACCTGGGTTGCAGGCCAGGTCCCTAGTGGGGACCATGTGAGAGGCAATCACACATTGATGTTTCTCTCTCTCTTTCTCTCTCCTTTCCCCTCTCTAAAAATAAGTAAATAAAAAATCTTAAAAAAAAAGAAAATAAACATTATTTTCATTATTTGAGCACCAGCTTTAGAAATGTATACTCCTAAAATGGTTAAAAGAAAACTCTTTTTATATTTTGATGTATGTATCAAAAACTCAAGTCAGCTTGCGATCAGATTTTATGATTTAAACAATCTTTAAATAAGTATCCTGAAGTATTATTTTATGTGCTTTAAGAACAGAAAGTTGGTAAGATGTTTTCAAGCTTTTTAGTGGGAGGGGTATGTGTCAGAGTATGCTGTGATGGCAAGTAATTCCAAACGTCCCAGGGGCTTAGCCCAACACAAACTTATTTCTTGCTCACATGACATGACCAGTGAGGTGGCAGGGTCACTCTGCTCACATAGTCACTGAGGGGCACAGGCTGACAAAGGTTTCATCTGGACACATGTTTCTAAGTTCTCCATAGCAGTGAGAAGAGATTGGGGGCTTCTCATTGGCCCCTGAAGTGACTTCTCATCACTGATAGAGCATTCCCTCATGTTTTATTGGCCAAATCACATCATGTGGTCACAACTAACTTTAAAGGGGACATATAATCCTACCATGGGCTCGGAAGGAGGAGTGGCAATATTTGCACACAATATTTCCACACAGTGAGGAGATGCATGTGTGCCACCCGAACGCCACTAATGCCATCAGAGATGACAGTTAAATAGGCCATCATGAAGTTTCAAGACAAACACCAGACCCCAGATCACTGAGAACTGCATTGCCATAAGAAAGGAGAGACCAGCCGATGGCCGTACCATCTTCATCCCACTGTTGCCACAGTCGATTCCGTCAACGCCAGTCAGCGAGGATGGCGTTCACAGAGGAGGTCTACACTTCACTAAAAGGTATGTAGATACTGGGAAGATGGAAAAACGAGAGGGTTGACTGTCTTCACATTAAAGATAGACACACTGTCACGTGACGTGTTGATTCAGGTCTGTTGCGAGGCAGAGGCCAAAGACGAGAATAGATATGCCAGAGCTTCATGGAGGAGGGGCAGGAGAAGGTGGGGAGGCCAGACTTCACAGCAGGTCTGACATCTCTGGCAGGACAGTGGGAAGGAAGGAGGAGCCTCTCACGGCAAGGCATTTCCGAAAAAGGTTTGGGCGGAATGATGGGAGGGCCACACGTGAAAGCCCCTCACAGGAGGGTCCACCAGTTTGCTGGATGGGCCTGCCTCCCTGCTCCTGAGGTGCTGAGTCGTTAGCCATCACAGCACCTTGAAACACAGGCTTGCCAAAAAAGTGGTGGCGAATCCAAAGTAAGAAGCGGGGCCTTTGGACAGGCAGGCTCTGGCAACCAGAGAGGGAAGTGGTGCACTTTTGTGACCACTCACTTGGTGCTTAGAATTGATCAATCCAGTATCAGTATTGGTCTTACTTGGATAGTACAGTCCCAAAGGAAGCTAACAACTGATGCACTGATAAGAAACCTTTGGAGTTTAGGGGTGTTAACTTTGTCACTGAAGCCAAAGTCCATACTGTCATCTGGGACTGCCATCTGAGACTCGTACAGTCTGGAGAATTCTAGAGAATCCGAGAGCCTCAGGAGCCACCTAGGAATTGAGATGTTCACTAAAAAGTACATGGGCATCGCATGCAGTTTCAAATATCCTGACCAAACTCAGGTAAGGACATCCAAAGAATCTACAGAGCCCTTTTAATTTTGGTGGACTTTCCTGGCTATTCTGAGCCTAAACTACCTTAGCATTTCCCTCACTTACACCATATGCAGATGAAAACTGGACTGGCTGTGAGGTAAATCTGGTAGCTGACTAAGCAGGTTGACTAGGAGCTTACTTTCTCCATTGTATCTGTTACCATCTGGCATATTACACATATTTCTCTAGAAACATTCATCCAGGGATTCTGAATGCTTTTTCTAAAATTGGCAACTAAATCAACCAAAAACTAATAGGAAATTAGAGACTCAGAGTTTATGCATTATGAATAAGTGTGGTATTTAAATACAAGTGTCTAGGAGGTAGAAATGAGAATAGGATTTCTCTAGTGGAAGAAAATCCATGGCTGAAGCCATCGGAGCAGTATCACATGTTCTCCGCTGCCAGTGTGCAGTGTTGGCATTTGCTACCATCTACGTGGGATCGGTTTTTGCCTTTGCTGTTCAGGAATGGCTTTACATCGTAAGCCCAAAGAGTTGAAAGACCAACTGCATATAAACTTAGCTAGGCAATGTTGCATAGGAGGAACATCATTTATCTGAATATATAAAATATTGAAGAAAAAATGTTGTATTCATTTTCAAATCCAAGCCTTTTTTCACATAATTTTACTTACCTGGAATACCCTTATGAATCTAAAACTTACTTAGTCTTGTAAGATGTAGTAGCATCAACATTTCAAAACCTTGTTGCCCTGGAGCTGATATTCTATAGAAATGATATTCTATAGAGATGTTCTATACTACCAATCTAGTACTTGGTTCTACTTTTGTTCATGTGGATTAAAAAGATATATCTTGTATAGGTTTTACACTCTCTAAGCAGTTCTTACCATACAACTATATCTCTTAACAGTCTATTTAAAATACATTATTTCTCAAATAAGATATAAGCACCTCCTTTCCCACATAAACATACTTATCTTCTCAGACTTTTTTCCTTTTTACTTAATACTATTTGACATAATATAAACAGTAATGCACTCTGTCTTTATTCAATAGTATGTTGCCTCCTCAGTGTAACATAGGTTTGACAAGGGCAGATTAGCTGTCTGTTTACTACTGAATCTCTAGGCTTGTAATAGTGCTTTGCTTAACAGGTGTTCAATAAATATTGAATAAATTAGTGAATTATGTACTTTAGGTTTCAGCATAAATTTAAGTCATATGTTAATATTATATGTATTTATGTTTGGATGTATACCTATACATATATTATAGTATATGTATGTTTATGCTTTCGTATGTTTACTTTTGAAGCCATAACTTTAATTGTCTGATTCCCAGATTATCAATGGTAACCCAAGTAAATTTATAAGATTAGAATATTTGCAGGTATGGATAAATATTATGCACATTTATGTATTTTTAACAAATATAATGTGATATTTTGGTATATATTAAGTATAACAAAGTTTCTACACTTCTAGTGGTTGTGTAATATCAGATAACAGAAATAAAGAGAAATCACTATGGAGTTATAAAGGCAAGAAGAGAAGGAAATGGATTGGCTGGTTTTGCTCTATACTGCCATCTGCCGTGTATTGGCAAAACAACAGCTAATGTGGCAAAAAGGACCTAAGAAAGTATCCAAATCAATTTCCACAGGTACGTGCAGGGATATAAAGATACTAGAAACTAAGTGACTTGAAAGTTTGTTGTTTGTCTTGTTATTAGAAGAGCAGAATATTAAGAAAGTGTTGTTTTTGGCAAAAATACAAATTTTGGAGTTTAGAGTTTTGGCTGCATGGCCTTTGACAAGTTACGTAGCCTTTCTGAGTTTTAATGTCCTTAGGGGGTTAATATTCATATTATATGATTTACTTAAGAATTCTATATGATATAGATATATCATAGGCCACATATGACTGTGTTTAAGGAAAAAGTAATTATTGTCCTGCATATATGTAAGTTCTTCAATGGCAATAACATTTTCTCTTTAAACTCCAGGTGAGATAAAGCATCTGAAGAACTTGGTGCATAATAGGTACTTAATAAATATTTCCTGACTAAATCAAAGAGAGGTCCCTCACTTCACATTACAAATTACACGGAAAATCATATATTGGGATTGATGAGTCTATAGGAACAAGTAATGTTGAAGAACTTACTGGATTTTTTGGACTATAAGATTTTTTGGACTATAAGATTTTTTGGACTATAAGATTTTTTGGACTGCCCCCCAAATATGGGAGGAAAAGGGGGGTGCATCTTATAGTCCAAATGTAGCTTACCTGGCTCGCTGGGGGGGGAGGTGGCAGTCCATGTTATTTATGTTATTAAATACTTTCCTACATTTTTTCCTTCAATTTTTTTCCTGTTTTCCTCCTCTAAAACCTAGGTGCATCTTATGGTCCAGTGTGTCTCATAGTCCAAAAAATTTGGTAGTTCTGCATTTGCTTTTCATGTGGTGTCCTAACATGTGAGTGTGTGTGTTTCATGCAAATCACAATCTCCATCTCCTATTTCAGAATATTCATGTTCACTGCCTTTTTATTCAAAGTTCACCAATGCTTATGTTCACATGTTCTATTCTGATTTCTTTCAGATGATAGCTAAATACCACACTTGTTTACTACCTCCACAGAAATCATATATTTATGACACATTATATTTCCAAAAGGATATCAGTGTTGGAAAAGTATATGACTCTGGTACAAAGAAGTTAAAGTTAGTCATAAATAAATATTTTGCATAACAATTGTCCAAAGTATGATAGATATGGGACAGTTCCTTACTTTGTGAGATCTAAGCTAAGAAACAATAGTCAGAAAAACCAATTAAACTCTGAATAAGAATCAGTGACTAACAATCTAGGCTTTAAAACATTTGTGGTAAGAAAACTCTGAGGATGGTAGGGAATGAATGGTAGCAGAGTAATTTTAAACATCTTAAATATTTGACACTCCCTGATATTATTTCTTAAGTGTTTTTTTTCCTTATGATTTTATTTATTTATTTTTAGAGAGAGGGGAAGGAAAGGAGAAGGAGAGGGAGAGAAGCATCAATGTGTGGTTGCCTCTTGCTCTCCCTTTACTGGGGAACTGGCCAGCAACCCAGGCACGTACCTCTACTGGGAATTGAACCAGTGACCCTTTGGTGCAGAGCAGCACTCAATCCACTGAGCCACACCAGCCAGGGCCCTAATGTTTCTTCTTCTTCTTTTTTTTTAGGTATTGTATAATTAAATAACTTTATTTTATAATCTATCCTGTGGTTTCATCATGGATCTAATATTAAATTTGTGATGTACATAAGAACAGAATAAGCAGAGAAGTCCTTATAAAATGAGTACTAAATATTTGGGAAAAAAATTTAAATTATTTAATTTACAAAATTTGAATATATGTCCTTCAAAGTAATTTGGTGAAGTGTGTCAGGTGTGAGTAGGAAATTGGTTATTGATGGTAAACTTCTCACATTTGTCTACCATTTCCTTGGCTCCAAACTCTGGGAAATTATGGAAACAACGTATTTTAACCCCCTCATAAATATCATCAAAAAAAGAAAAGGAAAGCCTATCACTAGCAGAAAAAATTTTAATTTAAGAAATCTCAGAGATGCAAAGCAAAAGTAATCAGATTGAAAGAGAAATAAGGCTGGATGAATCATGTCCCCAAAGCTGACCGCCAGAGAGATGAGAATGATGCTGAGTTAAGAGAGGCAGGAGCAACAAGGAATCATGCCGGAAGGCCCTGACAGATCAGCTGGGGAGCCACTTAGGCAGTGCCTGAGGAATCCTACGTAAGCACGTTTCCCCAGGATAAAGTAGTGAGTATAGCTGAAAACGAGAAGCCCGAGGAAGCTAGTGCTGTGTAGAAGGTGCGGTCCTGGCAGGCTGAGTGGCAGCAAGGCTAACTGCTTCCCCTAGACCCGATCTGGTAGTCAGGACCTATATCTTTAGGGATGCAAACAGACATTTGCGAACACAAATATGAGCAGAGAGCCAAGCATAACTGAACAGCTCCTAAAAATCAGTGCCATCAAAGAGGAAAGACAACACTCAACCTTAGCAAGCATGTATAAAAGAGCAAACCAAAGACTATATTAAATGACAATAATTATTATACAAATTAGAGTATTACCTGCACTGAAAATACATTATTTGACAAATAATAGAGATCTTAGAAATTTAAATCATGAATATTAAAAAACCAATAGGTTGCCTGAATATTACATCTTATGTGTTATAGCTTATACTAGAACATGTATATGTGTTCAGAGAAGTAGTGTATTACTGAGCTGGAAGATGGAAGGGGGAAAAAAATCCCCCAAACGTAACATTAATGAACAATGATAGCAAAAGTATAAGAAAAATAGTAAGAGATTTGGGAATAATTCTACAAGTTTCAATATCTTTTTACTGAATTATATAAAAGAGTGTAGTATATGTAAAATAAATAATTTGATTAATATATCATAGCTTAGGGGACCCAAGACTAGGTGAAAAGGACCCTGGAAGTGCCAAAAAGAATGACTGAAGAGACTCAGATCCTTCATTATGCTGATACTTCAGAAAAGAAGCATAAATGAACTTCTGGGGTCTTCTAGGTAGAACAGACAGGTGACTTACACAGAGAGAATCAATTCCACAGAATTTCTTTCTTCAAGAGCCCTGAATGTAACAGAGGAATATATTCAAAATTCAGATAGACATTGTTTTTTAAGCTATAATTTTATGCCTAGCTAAACTAGCCTTTTTCTTGAAAGAGGCATGGGTGTGTACTCTGGCAAAACAAAACATACATCTAAGAAAAAGAAAGTTGACTATGAAAAGTAGTGATGAATAAAATAACAGGTTAAACATACATAATGGTGAGTAATTGATCCCAGATTATCTAAATGTGAGATTAAGCAGGAATGGGGAGTGAGCAAGTTTGTAGAAAGGAAGTAAAAACATGTTAATGTTCTTATCTTAATTGGGGAAGGATACAGATATGGACAAATCAGAGATCAGTATGCTAAAAATACTGGAACTCCTAAGGCCTAGAAATAAGATGCTTGAACAACGTTAGGAAGAAAAAATGAAAACAATTAAAGTAAGAAAAGAAAAAAGAATTATAAATAAAATTATGATTTCAAACAGTTATCACAATAAATTCAAATGGATAAAATCCCCTGCTTAAAATATAGAGACTTCCCCCATCATGTGAAATAAGAAAAATCAAAACAACAAAATGCCTGTTTTTAACAGATATTTTTAAACTAAATGATTCAGAAATCTATTGTAATAAGTGGATTTTAAAAAATATACCAGACTAGAAATAGAAAAAAAAGAAAGTAAGGAAACATTGATACAAGATAAACTAGAATTCATGGCACAGACGATTAAACAGGACTAAAAGAGATATTTCAATATAGGTAAAAAGATTCAATCTACAAAGAAGATATAAACATCATAAACACAAAACAGAGCTTTTTAAATATATGAAGCAAAAATAGTGAGTTTAAGGAATCAAAAAATCATGTTGAGAATACATGCCTCTGAGAAATTTTCCTGTCACATGATTTAAAAATTATAAAAAGTGAGGATTAAAGCAGTTTCTCAGATTTTAGTGACCATGGAATCATTAGAAACTAGAAGAGTTTCAGTTGACTTAAGGTCTATATTTTTCTCCCACTGAAAAGTATTTCTTCATACAGAAGATAAAGAATGTGCTCACATACCTGTGTCTGAATTTTAATTATGGCTTGGTTCCTGTAGCTGCCTTGCAAGGACTGGGGCATGTGCTGTGCCTGTCTATGTTACGTGCCCCAGCACAGTGGCTAATGAGTGTTAAACAGGTAACCCCGGTTCTGCGTAGACCCTTGGAGTCATGGAGCAAAGACTGTGTTTTTCTGCAGACCTTCTTTCTGGCAATTCTCTTGAGCACAGATAGTTTAGAGGCCCTTGCTGCCTTTCTAGCTGCGATCTGACACCATTAGGAAGGTGAAACTTGTTTTCGCCATTTCTTCATAGAGTGAAACTGGCTTCTTTTAGATGTGACCCGTCCTCATTAGTCAATATATTCATCATTAGAAATCAGTGTTCTTAGTCTTCATTATCATCCTTTTCATTAAAATCTTTGTCACTATTGTCTTTATAGTTTTCTCTGGTATGAGTTACATGTAAGTGTTAACTTGCTTAACTTTTTCAGCCCCATGAGATAGGTATTGTCACACCTTTCACTGACAGACATGGAGACAGAGGCCAGGGAATCTATGTGAGTTGCATGTGGTGACAGAGTTCGTGATGCTGGAGTCAGAACGTGGGCTCTGGAGTAAATCTGCCTGGATTCAAAATCTGGCATCCTCACCACAAACAGTGTGACTGCAGGCAGGTCTTTTAGCGTCTCTGAATCTTCATTTCCTCATCTATAAAAGGGTGCATAGCAGTGGACATACTTTAAGGAGACGGAGATGGGTTGGGGAAGAGGAAAAGTATAAATTGCAGAAAGAGGGAAGACTGGATAAACCGAATGGCATATCTTTAAAAATAAAGAGCAGAGTTTGGTAAATGCTATTTCTGAACACAGCAGACCTCAAGGTAAAAATCTCTGCAGACCCTAGAAGACACAGCTGTTTATCTAAGAGGAAAATGAAATTAAGAATTCACTGGAATATATTAAAATGTCCTGAAACCACAAATATCACACATTTTCCCAAAAAGCAGATAAATTCACTTTAATCCTCCAACTTTATACTTTCAAATCAGAAAAGTCACCTTCCGGCAGTGCTATCTGAGGGTAATGGAGGAGAAAAAAGAGATAGAAGCAAATCTAAAAATTCTGACAAGTGCTGTAATGCATAAATCAAAGTGACCTCATTTTAATGTTAGCCAGAAACAAACAAGCAAAGAGGTTCTTTACACATAGAAAACTAAGTGTATAGAAATTTAGTAATATGATTTTTCCCCAACATTAGCTGCTTAATAAGCAATAATTTTTAAAAAGATCTCTCTTGGCACTAGGAAGAAACAACCTTTGAATATGAACAATCACCCTCTGCTGGAGTTCCTTAGTCAAGAGTTAAGAAAAGTCAGATTATTTATAGCAAAGGCTGTCTTAGTTTGCAGCTTGAGCTCTGATAAACACAGCAAACAACTCAAACAACTAAGCCAGTGAGACTGTTTGGGAGGTGAAATGAAGACAAAAGGAATGAAACAAGATGTGTGTGTGTGTTTAAAAAGACACAAGGTGATGGACAAGGCATTAGAGAAAATTTTTTTAAAACTTATTTATGAGCATAGAATCTTATTTATTGGAATAGACTATTTTAAAGAAAATAAATGAAATTCATCTTTTCCCCACAAATAATACTTTCTAAAGCTTGAAATACTCATTATTGATATGCATGCACTAGATAAGAAGTGAGTGCCTCACGTCAAATGAGGAGCTTTGAACTAGGAGCTAACAGATATGGATTCTGAATCAGTTCTGTTATCTGCATAAATTTAGATAAGTATGAAAATCCACCCTTGTGCACCTGTAATCTTTCTGGGGTTGTATGTTGAATGGATATATTATTTCTAAGATTTTCTCTATTTCTAATATTCTAGCTAGACACATTGCTTAATTATATACTATCTTGGCTTCAAAGGGTTCAGCAAGTTTCTCTTTAAAATCTTCATAAAAATGGTTATTTGTTCTATTTTGAAGGGACGGAAGGAAAATCTTTTATCACAGAAATAAATCTATTCTAAAGTCTCACTGTTGTCACCCTGGCTTGTGTGGTTGAGTGGATTGAGTGCCGGCCTGCAAACCAAAGTGTTGCTGGTTTGATTCCCAGTCAGGGCACACACCTGGGTTGCAGGCCAGGTCCCCAGTAGGGGGTGTGTGAGAGGCAACCGCATATTGATGTTTCTCTTTCTTTCTCCTTCCCTTCTCCTCCCATGTAAAAATAAATAAATAAAACCTTAAAAAAATAAAGTCTCACTGTTTTCAATTTTCTATGAGAAACTCATTTTAATCCTAATTTTGAAAGAAAAATCAGTTGCCAAATATTTTTAAAAGTTAATATATCGTTTTAAAAATAGTTCAGCAACTTATATTATCGTGCTAAATGTCTTCTCCCTCAGGGTCCAAGGAATTTAAAAGAACATTTTAAAGTATCAAATTACAGCTAATCTCTTTTACCAAGCTTAACCAAACTCATAAATTCCTAATGGAACAAACATAGCATGTAGTTTTCTGAAAACATCAAATAAAGACCATTTGTGTTATCAAGCTTATCCATTCTTGTCCTGTAAATGTAAACAGTTTTCAATCAGTACATCCTTCACTGGCATATTGTTGGCACTCAGAAAATGTGTCCCAAATAAATGGATGAGCCACCATATCTTACACACACCGGACAAATCAGAGTATTAAAACTTTCAGATTCTACTTAAAGAAACTTTGACTCTTGCTCAAGAACATTTTCCTCCCTTCTCCATTAATCTAACCTTTCGAAGGTCAAATCTTTAGTTCCATTAGTTTCATTGACAGTAAAATGACGAACCTTTGCCACTTCAGAATCATCACAATTTATCAATGGAAATTTTCCTCTTGTTTATATCATGCTGCCAAACATTTGACATTACACAACCTCCTCAATTACTACATTATAAACAAACAAACAAACAAGAGAATAGCATAGTTTTTCCAGAGCTTTCTTGTTTCAATACCATAAAGTGCTGGTGAGTAATAGCAAAAATGTCTGAATCATACTTTTTTTTTTTGCTTTTTACTGTGTAATAAGAAATAACTAGAAAACAAAACTACTTTTTTTCCCTTCCTTTCTTAACAAAGACAAGAAAAGAAAACTAAACTAACTGGAGTAGAAAATGTCCTGAATCTCTAACTAGAAAAATGTTAGCAACTTTATCTCATTTGAAGGCACCCACATTTCCTGATGGCTGCATTTACATGGTGAATATGTGACTGGACCTGTAATTAGTCTGATTATTTCAGTGACAGGTATACTTACTGTTCCTAGAATATGGACAGTAAATAATGAAGGACAAGAATCTCTTTGAACAGAACCAGAGGCAGCTGGTTTGCCTGGTATCATTAATCTGGAAAATTACAGCAAGAATAGAATACCATTCAATTATCTAGAACATAAATATTAATAATAATGTTAAGTGAGGCAATAACAGATTCAACTTGACACTCCTTTCCACCACAAGAAGTGGACCTGTTTCTCATTACAGAGTTGTTCTTTGTTCAGTTGTATTTCAATGCAACATGAGTTTATAATGTCTTACAAGGGACACGCTGATTATCTTAAAAAAACCTAAAGATTAAAAAAAAATCAGGACTTGTTGTCTTTAATCTAATAATGGAACTTATTATTAGACCTGAACCCACTATAGCCCTAGGATTCTTTCCACAGTTAACTCTCAGTGTCTCTTCCCTTTCCTTCCCACACCTCTCCCTCTCTTCTCCTGCCTCCCAATGCTGCTGCATTGCTAAGGCCCCTGTTTTCTGGTGGTTCCCTTCTCACCAGCTCATCTCACTCCCTCAGTCCCCACTTTCTCCAGCATTCCCTCAGAAATGAGTGTGCCCCTCACTGTAGTGGAGCCTCATAGTCTAAATAAAGACCAGGAGAAAGATCTGAAGCTTCGCTTTTTGGTTCTCAGCTCAGTCTAGTTTTCCCCAAATATGCTGTTTTTCTTGACTGCTTAGGGCAAGAAAAAAATTATGTATATTGGAAAGAGATTCCTAAGTTGTACATTTGATGGGACATGGCATCAACTTGCCAGAACTTGGAGTTAACACAGGTGCAATAAAAGCTTCATTCACTGTGGCATTCAAAACCTAGTCCACACCTTGGAAGTGTTGTAGCTATATTTTCGTGTATGGAATTGACTCCAAACCAGTAATTCTCTTTTTTTTAAAATGAAGGGCCTGCATACTATATTTGGAGATATCAGTACTAAAGCCTTGTGCCTTTGTTTAAATCTGTTGCCCTCTCTGTTGATAGGCAAACCTCAAGATGTCACAGGTTTGGTTCACGATCACTGTAATAAAGTGAGTCACACATTTTTTTTTTGGTTTCCCAGTACATAAAAAGTTATGTTTACTGTAGTTTATTAGATGTGTAACAACATTATGTCTAAAAAACAATGTGCATACCTTAGTTAAAAGATATTTTATTGGTAAAAAACTGCTAACCATCATCTGGGCCTTCTGTGATTTGTAATCTTTTTGCTGGTGGAGGATCTTGCCTCCATACCGATGGCCGCTGACTGACAGTGTGGCGGTTGCTGAAGGCTGGGGTGGCTGTGGTGGTTTCTTAAATAAGACAACAATGAAGTTTGCTGCATCAGCTGACTCTTCCTTTCATGAATAATTTGTCTATAGAACAAGATGCTGTTTGACAGCATTTTACCCACAGAACTTCTTTCAAAATTGGATTCACTCCTCTCAAACCCTGCCACTGTTTTATCAAGTAAATTTATGAAATGTCCTAAATCCTTTGTTATCATTTCAACAATCTTTGCAAAATCTATACCAGGAGTAGACTGTGTCTCAAGAAATCACCTTCTTTGTTCATTCATGAGGAGTAACATATTTTACCCATTGGATCTCTTAAATCCTCAAAATTCCCATTTTTCACATTAAAAAATGGTGCAAAAAGAGGTTATATAAGTGCATTACGATAGTACCAGTGACACAATTTTACAAAACCCCAACAGTCTAACTTCATTTGAAGTAACTTTACATAATCTGGAAACCCTGTATTCAATAATGCTTCTTTGGTAGAAGGACGGAGTGCTCAAGGGAGGAAGGTGGCCATGCAGATACATACAGATTCATGTTTCCTTAAAACCCGAGGGCTGGTAACACTGTTTGCCAAGCCCCGTGATGATAAGAGAAAGACCACAGCTTTCATCCCCATGCAGACTAGCTAGCAATGCTCTATTTTATGTGTGCAGAATATATTCCTAAACTTTGACAGTTTTGCAAATACTTCCCCTTGTTGATAAACCTGATAAAGTGTGGTTTGACATGTGAACGGCCATCATCATTGCTGAAGACACCCATAATCCAGCCCATGCTATTGGGGGCTGATCAGAAAAAGCATCCACTTCCCACATAAATTTAAGGCAAAGGGAAGGCGGATAGGCAGGCTTGAACTGCTTGCCCTTCAGGCATGTGCGTGCTTCCTAATTCCACTGGTTTGTAGAGAGAAGGGAACGAGGAGAGAAAGAACTGGAGGGAGAAGGTGTGTTGGAATTCTTTCCATAGATAGGAGCCCAGAGGCCACTTTCAGGTTTTAATTAATCAATCAATCAATTAATTAATTAATTTTTGATATAGGAACTGGTGCTTGATTTAGGGAACAACAACAACAACAGACAAACCAAAACCCTCCAAAAACCTGCATAGGCAGTGGACTCAAAGAGCAGAGGTGGACTAACCAGGGGAGGGAAAATGAGCAGAAAAAGAGCTGTGCTTCTGATCTTTTCACATTGCAGATCTCACTGAAGCACTCATCTGTCATCTATTTTCCCGTGAATAAGAGGTTACATAGTGTGGTGGTTTGGCTTTGATGTGTGTAAGAATCATTAGCTTGTTAACAATGAGATTTACGGGTCTTATCATCAGAGTCTCTGATTCAGTAAATTTCGTGTGGAGCCAGGATGTGTGAACTTAAACAACCTCCCTCAAGTGAGTCTCACATAGTCTTGGAGAAACAATGACCCCAACCGACCATTAACTAGCAGATGTACCTCTCATAATAAATCTGTCAAGTTTAATCAGGATAATAAAGTATGTGGTTCATTACTTTCTTCTTCATTATAGAATGTTTAGAAACAATGCAACAATAATATTGGTGTCATAAGCTAACGTAGGAGCTATTTCTTTTTCCTTTGCTAGGTAATATCTAATTTTAAAAAACATTTTGAGTTTGATTTTGTCCTATTAAAAATGCCAATTAGTCAAATGGCCATGTTCCTACTTACCAAGAACATGAAATGAGAGACCAATACATTCAAAAATTTTTATACCTAACAATAGATCTATCATAGTACTTTCCTTTACAAAAGTTGCTTTTGAGGAATCAGGGTTTAATTTTAAATCCCATTTCACTGTGACACACTGAGGCTCTTCATGAAATCTCTTATTAATTATAAGTGGAATTACTTAAAATAAGATAAATTCAGAAAAAGAAGTTTTTTTGTTTTTCTTGTTTTCACTCTTTTGACATGATGGAGGAAATGTGTGTTTAGGAAAGGGGAAGAGACTGTAATTTACTGAGCACTGGTGTGCCCATGACAAGGGCTTTCTCTTTGACCAAACTCTAGCCAGGCTCTTCTGGGCCCTCTTCTCCACTAGGCCTCCACCTTGGCTTATAACGACTTGAATAAACACTACCAGTTTCTAACAGCTCAGGTTTGCAATCCCTAGATGACCCTCATCCTACCTGAAGGTAAAACTCAAGGCTGCCAAAAGCACTGACTTCCAGCCAACACCTGAAGATAGGATCCCTGTCTCCCAGCCTCTGTTGGGAGGGCAGGAGCCTACCTTCAGAAGCAGCAGCACACCCAGGCGGGTGTCACTTGGGCCAACCCCATCCTTCTGGCTTTTTGTAGTATTTCATTTTCCTGATTCTACAAAGCCCCGCTTGCCCTGATTCTTACTCCCTCATTCTCCCTTTAAAACTCGCAGTCATCTTTGTAGAAATCAAAGCTGATCGAGTTCAGTTCACACTGGATTCTTTTTTCCTGTTGCAATGGTATATCACTAAGTAAAAGTTGCCCTTCCCCCTTTAACTGGAGTCCAGCTTTATTTATGTTTGACACTACATCAGATCTTTTCTGAACGAGACCCCTACAGAGTGCTTCCATTATTGCAGCTGGAGGAATTGAGAGGTTAAGAAACTGGTGAAAGCCAGGCAGCTGGTTTCAGGACAAGATTCCAAGACCTGCCTTGCTCCAGAGCACATATTCTCTCAGGGCTGCCTTCGGGTATGTGGCAGGTGCATGGTCACACAGGACCCCGTACTTGGTGTAATGCTCTGCTGTTGCTGCCACAAAACTCTCAATTTTTGAGTAAGACACTCCACGTTTTCATTTTTCACTGGGCCCTGCAGGTCATGTAGCTCACTTCACTTACATGGCTTGCTTCAGGTTAGGATTCCCCAAACATTTCAAACTCAAACTTAGAAAGGATAAATATCATGTGCTTCCCACTATAAATGGAGGGCGGAGTGTGAAGCTGCTCAGGGAAGGAATGTCTAGAAAGATCCCCTTAAGTGTTTGCAGGCATTTATGCACTAATAGGGATTTGATGTCCTATTGTAAAAATCACCAATTCAGTCTGTTTAGAGGACAGATAATTACAATTTTAATTTTTAGTAACATTGGTTAAATATCTTTCCTATTGCTTTATGTTTACTTTTTTTGCAGTGTTTTTAGAAAAGTTATGTAACTTATTGAGCATTATTTTGACACTCTTGTATAGACATGAATAAGTATTAAATTCTTAATTATTTATGTTTCAAAAAAAGTTTATATTCTGACCAAATGATTTTATTCTAATTTTGTTTTGTTTCATAATATTTTATTTTAATTTCTTTTGGTTATATTAAGGACAAAACATTTGTACTACATGCTCATATTTCTCTTTCTATAAACACAATGTGTCTTTTTCTGCATTACAGAAGTAAGCCATGTTCCCTGTGGAAATATGAGTACAACAGAAATTACCCATAATTGACCAAGTAGAGAAAATATTTTGGTATGCATCCTTTTGTCTTAGACATTTATATAGGTAGAGGTATATATTTTTATGTATACTAATGTTGATTTATTGAATGACTGATGGGTCAATCTATACCTACCTGGAATCACAAAATTCATGATTTGAATTTTAATTCTGTGTGTTTTTTCCATTAATTTTATCCTAAGGATTTCTCTTATGGAAAAAAAATGATTCTTTACAATAACCTGTTTAACAATCTTCATTATTAAAAATTCAAATCTGTGCCCTGGCCATAATCAAAAGGTTGCAGGTTTGATTCTCAGTCAAGGCACATACCTAGGTTGAGGGTTTTATCCCTGTTGATACCAATCAGTGCTTCTCTCTCACAGCAGCGTTTCTCTCTCTGCCTTCCTTTCTCTCTAAAAGCAAGGAAAAAAATCTCCTCCTTGGGTGGGGATAAAGAAATTTAAATTTGTTTTCTTCTTTTTAAACCTTGTTTTTTTATGATTGACTCTAACCAAGGAGAGCATGTTTCAAAGAACAGGTATCAACTAGATTAAGGACAGTTAGTGGAGACACACTGCATACACAAAACTGCATATTATAAGTCTATGAGTCAAGAAGGTTTTCTGTACTTACAGAACATAAATATAGAAAATATTATTCTATATGGTTCTATATATACTAGAAGAAAATTACTGAAATAGGCCAGGAAGTCTAGAGGCAACTGAATAGTAAATTAAACGTGTAAATGAAAAAGAGAGAAAACACTATTTGCAGAATCTTTCCAAATGTCAACCTCTTTAAAAAATCAAGAAGCTAATTTACCAAAGAGACAAGTCACCAAGGAGGAAAAAAAATGTTGGCTGTCTTGGGGTTTGATTATTTCCCCCAAGCAGTGATTATATACATCAGCATCCTATTCACTTACATGCTAATTAGGGGCTTTATCTTCATTGAAGAATCTGCTTCCTTTGTTCAATTCAGCAAAACCAGCTGAAATCAGGAAGTTTGCTTACTTACAAAACCTTTATCCTCTCCTTATTAGACATACTGCTTGATCTCAGTCCCTGTCCCTAAAGAAAACAAAATGTGTTTTTCCACGTTAAATACAGAAGGGGTTTCCTTAGGATAACATCAGAACACGATTACCTGGTGGAGTCAAACAATCTGAGCACACGTCTTACAGTTTTCCTGACCTGCTTCCATCTTCCTTCCGTGATTCAGAGGTCTCTCTATCTTCCTTCTCCTTTGAATTCTCAGTGATCTCTATTTTGTTTACTGTGAGAACTTCCTTTGAGAATCATTGCTGACTTCGCCATCAACATGGTTTGATTTAAAGATTTGGTAATTTAAATAGTAATGAAAAATTATGATTAAAAAAGAACAGGACTAATTCAAATTTAAAAATCTTTATAAAAGAAAAAAATGAATAAATGAAACAAACTGGGTGGGACAAGAAAAGAAAGTCTTTTGCTCCAAATAATTACCTTTTATTTCTTTGAAAGGTGGCGTTTACAGAATGCTCAACTTTGCTCCTCACTAGTGGAGACAATCTAAACTATGATAAAGCTTAGAAATGGGAAACAGTGCCAAGTAGTATGTGGTATAACGGAGAAAGTGTGGGGAAGGACCTGGTGAAGTTGCTGCATCAGACTTAGAAAAAAGAAGACCAAGCAGGCATTCCAAAGAGCACTGGAGTTCGAATAGGTTTAGGTTGCCGTCTGCTGTGTCTGGAGTGGATTTAATCATTCAATTGCTCTCTTGGTCTCAGTTTCCTCAAAGTAAAGACCAAATACAAAGTATAAATAAACCTGCTCTCTAAATTGTAAAGTGCTAAATAAAATGGCATTATTATTAACTCAATAACTTATTGATTACTATAGCATTTAATACTATAAATTCCTATAAGCATGACATTTGCCATGTCTCATTAGCTGTGTGATATGCTGTTTTCATTTGCATTCCATTCAAAGTAACAAATTTCTGTTGTGACTTTTTTATTGGCCTATGGGTTTTTTAGTAGTGCAGAGTTTTTTTCCGCTAGCTTTATTGATATGTAATTGACATGTAACATTGTGTAAGTTTAAGGTGTACAATGTGATGATTATATATATATATATATATATATATATATATATATATATATGGCAAAATAACACAACCATTACCTCACATAGTAATTTTTATTTTGTGCTGTGAACTTCTAAGATCTACTTTCTTAGTAACTTTCAAATATATAATAGTGTTAACTATAGTCACCATGCTGTAACTTATACTTCCAGAATTTATTCATCTTATAACTAGAAGTTTGCACCCTTTGAACACCTTCATTCATTCCTCTCCTGCTCCCTTCCTCTGGCACCCACTAATCTACTCTCTATTTCTGTGATGTGTGTTTTATTTATTTTTTTAGAAAAATTCCACATATAAGTGAGATCATACAGTATCTCTGCCTGTCTGACTTATCTCATTAAGCATAATGCCTCAAGTAATATCCATGTTGTTGCAAATGGTAGGATTTCCTGCTCTTTTATGGTTGAATAATAGTTCACTGCACATATATGAGGTCTGTCAAAAAAGTATCCAGCCATGACCTGAGAAAAACAGATACAAGATACAAGAAACATTGTACATGGGACAATGACACCTCAGTTCCCTTCAAAGTAGGCATCTTGGGACCTCACACAGTTCTCCCAATTGCTATCAGCTGCACCATTTATTTTCCTGAATCTCAGTGATGGTTTGAAATCTCTTCCCTTTCAAAGGTGATTTTAGTTTTGGAAAAAGCCAGAAGTCTCAGGGCACCAAATCCAGGCTTAATGAGGGGCTGAGTCACCTGGGTGATTTGATGCTTTGCCAAAAACTTCTGCACCTGACATGATGCACAAGTGGACATATTGTCATGATGAAGCTGCCAGTCACTAGTTGCCCATAGCTGCTGCCTTCTGAATCATCTGAATACTTTCCTCAGAGGAGTGCTCAAACTTAACCCAAAATTTGATGCAGATTCATTGCTCTACTTGCTCAGTCATTTTGAATGTGATGTCCATGTGTCCTTTATACTTGTTCCTATAATCCCCTCCCTTTTTCCCTGAAATTCCCTTCCCTCTCCCCTCTGGATACTGTCATCCCCTTTTCTATTTCAATGTCTTTGACTATATTTTGCTTGCTTGTTTGTTTTGTTGCTTGGGTTCCTGTTAAAGGTGAGATCATATGGTATTTGTCTTTTACCGCCTGGCTTATTTCACTTAGCATAATGCTTTCCAGTTCCATCCATGCTGTTGCATAGGGTAGGAGCTCCTTTTTTCTTTCTGCCACATAGAATTCTATTGTGTATATGTACCATAGTTTTTTGATCCATTCATTTACTGATGGGCACCTAGGTTGTTTCCAACACTTGGCTGTTGTAAATTGTGCTGCTATGAACATTGGGGTGCATAGGTTCTTTTGGAATGGTGTTTCGGGGTTCTTGGGATATAATCCCAGCAGTGCAATTGCTGGGTCAAAAGGCAGTTCCATTTTTAGTTTTCTGATAAAATTCCATGCTGTTTTCCATAGTGGTTGTACCAGTCTGCAATCCCACCAACAGTGAACTAGGGTCCCCTTTTCTCCACAACCTCTCCAATACTTGTTGTTTGTTGCTTTATGATCATTTTGAATGTGATGGCCACCCAGTACGCATGCTCACTCAACGATGTCTACCACTCCCACTGACTAGGACAGTGAAGTCATCATTGCTCACACATACACATTTCAGTCCACTCTCCTTCGCTGCCAGGTTACATCAATGTTTCACAAACTGTTCTTATTATATTAACAATGGCTATACTTTTTCAGGACAGACCTTATACAGGGTCTGGCAGAAATAATTAATGCCTGCTTGAGTGTGGTTGGTAGGGTAATAGTAATAGTGTAATAATTTATAGTTTTAATTTGAACATTTCACCTAAAACGTTATATGGTATGCTTGAGTGTGATATTATTGTTACAGAATCACATGCTTATAATTTTGTAATAAAGATTTTGTAATAAAAACGGTTATTATTTGTACCAGACGCTGCTCTGTACATGCATATTTGTGTTTTTATACACACACACACAAACACTACTTCTTCAGTGGGCACTTAGGTTGTTTTCATGTCTTGTTTGTTGTAAATAATGCTCATTTTTTGAGGAATCTCCATACTGTTTTCCACAGTGGTTGCACCAATTTACATTTCCACCAACAGTGCACATGGGTTCCCTTTTCTTCACATCCTCACCAACACTTAGCATCTATTGTTGTTTTTAAGGATAGCTGTTCTAACAGGTTGGAGGTGATATCTCATGTGGTTTTGATTTGCATTTCTCCAATGATCAGTAATGCTGAGCATTTTTTCATGCACCTGTTGGCCATTTGAATATCTTCTTTGGAAACAATTCTATTCAGGTACTTAGATCCTTTGCCCATTTTTTTTTTCCAGGATAAAGACTTGGGGATATCTTTTAGATTTCTTGGGTGAGATCCTGGGAGAAGAACATAGATTATCTGGAGTACCTTTCTGGCTGTGCGAAGAAGTGAGAAGAGCTAGCCAAGTTGGAAGGCCTATTCGAAAAGCCTGCTAGATTTTGAAGGCAACACAGCAAGTCTTCCCATTGTAGTAGATCCCAAAGTCAGCTACTTAAGAATCTTGATCTTCTCCATTTGACAGAAGTCTACTATCTTCTTTATTTAGTTTCTTAATCCTCAGTGTTAAGCATGCAAATAAATCTGCTTTGCATTATAAAAAAGGATAAGATTTTTATCATTCATTTTGATCATGTGATACATCACATTGATTGAATTGCAGATGTTGAACTATTCCTAGAATTAATCTCACTTGTTCATGGTGTATGATTCTTCTTATGTACTGTTGAATTCAGTTTGGCTATATTTGGTTGAGAAATTTTGCAATGATGTTCATTAAGGATAAAGGCCAGTAATTTTCAGGTAGTGTCCTTGTCTGGCTTTTGTAGTAGGGTGATGCTAGCCTCACAAAATGAGTTTGTAGGTGTTCCCTCCTCTTCTATTTTTGAGGGAGTTTGAGAAAGGTTGGTATTAATGCTTTAAATTTTTGGTAGAATTCATAAGTGAAGACATCTGGTCCTGGACTCTTGTTTTTTGGGGAGGTTTTTGATTACTGATTCAATCTCCTGACTAGTAATTGGTCTGTTCAGATGTTCTTTTTCTTTATGATTCTGACTGTGTAGGTTGTATGTTTTTAAGAATTTATCCATTTCTTTTAGGTTGTTCAATTTGTTGGTGTATAAAATATTCATTAGTCTCTTTTGATCTTTTGTATTTGTGTGGTATCAGTTGTAATGTGTTTTCTTTCATTTTTAATTTTATTTACATTTTCTCATTTTTTCCTCAGTCTACTTAAATGTTTGTCAATTTTATATTTTCAAAGAACCAAATCTTGGTTTTGTTAATATTTTCTATGATCTTTTTAGTCTATATTTTATTTATTTCTGCTTTGATATTCATTATTTTCTTCCTTCTGCTAACTTTAGGTTTGGTTTTTGGTTTGCTCTTCTTCTTCTAGTTGAGTTGTAAAGTTAAGTTTTGTAAGATCTCTCTCTTTACTTAATGAAGGCATTTGTTGCCATAGACTCTTCTCTTGGAACTGCTTTTGATGTATCCCATAAGTTTTGGCACGTCGTGTTTCCATTTTCATTTGTCTCAAGAGATTTTTTTATTTCTTCCTTGATTCCTTGATTGTTCAGGAGCATGTTGTTTAATCTTCACATATTTGTGAATTTTCCAGTTTTCTTTTTGTGATTAATTTCTACATTCATATCATTGTGCTTGGAATAGATGTTTGATATAATTTCAATCTTCTTAAGCTCATTACAACTTATTTGGTGGCCTACTAGAGGATCTATCCTAGAGAATGTTCCAGGTGCACTTGAGAAAAAAATGTGCATTTTATTTTCAGATAGAATGTTCTGTATATGTCTATCTTGTCTATAGTGTTGTTGAAATCCAGTGTTCATTGACTCCTTGTCTAGATGATCTACCCTTTGTTGAAAATGGAGCATTAAAGTACCTTACTTTTTCTGCATTGCACACGTCTGTTTTTCATGTCAGATTTGTTAGTATTTGCTTTAGATATTTAGGTACCCAGATGCTGGGTGCATAAATACTTATAATTATTATTCTCTTAATGAATTGATCCATTCATGACAATATAATGACCCTCTCTGTCACTTTTGAACATTTTTAGCTAAAAATCTATTTTGTCTAATATTCTTGAAATTTCTCTTCCCATTCCTTCACTTTCAGCCTACATGTGTCCTTCAAGCTAAAGTGAGACTCTTGAAGAATACATGTCATTATATCTCATTTTTTTAATCACTGGCTCTTGTCTTGTTTTTTAAATCCATTCAGCCATTCTATATCATGTGACTGGAGAATTTAATCAATTTCCATTTAAAGAGGTTATTTTTAGGTAAGAACTTGCTATTGCCATTAAAAGTTTTTTGGTTCTAAAGTAGGAGGGATCATAATACCTTATATCAAACTGTATTATAAAGCTACTGTAATAAAAACAGCCTGATATTGGCATAAGAACAGACAGGTAGACCAAAGGAACAGAATGGAGAGCCCAGAAATAAACCCAATTCTCTATGGTCAACTAATATTTGACAAAGGAGGCAGAAGCATAAAATGGGAGTAAAAATAGCCTCTTGAACAAATGGTGTTGGGAGAACTAGACTGCTATGTGCAAAAAAACTAAACTTGATCACCTACTTACACCATACACAAAAATTCAAGGTGAATAAGAGACTTAAATGTAAGTCATGACACCATAAAAGTCCTAGAGGAGAACATAGGCAGGAAAATCTCAGACATTCCACGCAGCAACATCTTCACTGATATGTCCCCTAAGGACATGAAGGAAAGAATAAACAAATGGGACTTCATCAAAATAAAAAGTTTCTGCACGGCTAAAGAAAACAGCATTAAAATGAAAAGAGAACCAAATGTATGGGAAAACATATTTGCCAAGGATATCTCAGACAAGGGTTTCATCTTCAAAATATATAAAGAACTCATACACTCCACAACAGGAAGACAAACAACCCAGTTAAAAAATGGGTAAAGGACCTGAACAGACACTTCTCCAAGAGGACATACAGAAGGCGCAGAGACATATGAAAAGATGCTCAGCATCACTAGCCATCAGAGAAATGCAAATTAAAACCACAATGAGATACCACTTTACACTGGTCAGAATGGCCATCATAAACAAATCAACAAACAACAAATGTTGGAGAGGATGTGGAGAAAAGGAACTGTAGTGCACTGTTGGTGGGAATGCAGACTGGTATGGCCACTGTGGAAAACAGTATGGAATTTCCTCAGAAAACTAAAAATGGATCTACCTTTTGACCAAGCAATTCTGCTGCTGGGATTATACCCTAAAAATCCAGAAACACCAATTCAAAAGAAACTATGCACCCCAATGTTCCTAGCAGCACAATTTACAATGATCTAGTGTTGGAAGCAACCTAAGTGCCTACCAATAAATGAATGGATTAAAAAACTATGGTACATTTACATGATGGAATACTATGCAGCAGAGAGAAAGAAGGAACTCCAACCCTTTGGGACAGCATGGATGGAACTAGAGAGCATTATGCTAAGTGAAATGAGCCAGGCAGTAAAAGACAAATACCATGTGATCTCACCTTTAACTGGAACCTAATCAACAAAACAAACAAGCAAGGAAAATATAACCAGAGACATTGAAATTAAGAACAAATGGACAGTAACCAGAAGGGAGATGGGAGGGGATAATAGGGGGAAAGGGGGAAGCGATTTCAGGAACAACTATAAAAGACACATGGACAAAACAAAAGAGGGTGGAATTAGAGGAGGCAGGTGGGGAGGGCTGGGGTCAGAGGGAGTGGTGGGGGTCAAGGCAGACAACCGTACTTGAACAGCAATAAAATAACTTAAAGAATAAAATTGTTTGTTTTTTTTTTACATCTTATGTTGATTGCTTTTTTATTGCTGTCTTCCTTCATGAACTGATGCCTTTTGTGGCGGGATGCTTAGACCTCTATATCATAATTTTTCATGTTTCTACCATAGGCTTTTCCTTATTTGTGGTTTTCGTGAAAATGACATGATGATAGCTATGTCTTGATTTTGTGTCTATTTTAATTCTTAGTTACTTATAAATGGTAGTTTTGGTCTCTGTCTTTTTATTGTTGTAACTGGAACTTCCAGTGAAAATGAAAAGTGATGATGGCAATATTTGATACATTTCTGACTTTACTGGAAATGTCTCTGCAGTACATAGTTATGTACAATGTTGGCTGTTAATTTAAAATTAATTCTCTATATCATTATCTTGTGTTTCAAAATTGTCTTCTCTGTGTGATATGTGTTCCTGATGAACTCTCTTATTTGTTCTCTATATCATGTAGTCCACTTTTTTTGTAGAAGTGATTCAACAAAAGTATAAAATCAAGAAATATCAATTCAGTTTGTATACCTTTAATATGCTTATATTCTTACTTGATATCTATATTTCCCTTTCTTCTCACCTTTCTTATCCATTTAGTAGAGTTACATTTGGGGAAAAAAAAAAAAACTAAGGGTTTATCCTCCATAGTCTTCTCCCCTTTCAGTCAGTCAATCAAATCATCTTAAGGAGTGGCTAATTTAATCTAATGCAAAGAGTAAAAATCAAAATCTTGGTTTTGTGCTTTACAATTCAGAGAAGAAAAAGTCTTAAATGCAAGGCAAGAAATGGCCAGAGCAGAACTTTTTGAGAGAGAAACTTTGCTTTTCAAAGTGCAAGAAATCTACCCTATTAACCATGGTTTCATAGACATATGAACAGACACACAGGCCATCTTCTTCCAACTAGATCAACATTTCTAAGGATTGGACAGGGAGATTTAGATGGAAGAACTTAAGTTCGGATGATTTTAGACATAGATGAATCCCCAAGAAAGGTCTAGGTGAATGACAGAACCCCCAAAAAGTCTATAGATCTAGAAAAAAGGCCAAGTTGTATCTCATTTTCCACGAATGATTTCTAATCTTGTAGAAGTCTCTTCCAGTCAACGTGTTACAGCAAGAGTACAGGAGGGAGGGTAGTAAGGGTTACCAAGCAAGCACCTGACGCTTCCCTGGGCTACTACATTTTGTTTAAAAATTTTACTTATGTCCTCGTCTGTTGTAATATGTTCTTTTTCACATATATGCTTTTTCCTTTGCTTAAGGCACTATTTTCATTACTTTGGGATTTTTTTCAGGTTTCCTTTTTCCATCCTTGCATGAAGAAAGACCTAGTTAACTGACCTGCGACATGCATTTCTTTTGGACCCTCACAGTCCTGCAAGATGCTGCCAGATTTGTCCTCTTAGATCTAAAGGTGGAAGGGAGATTGACAGATTCAGAGTTTTCAACCATCCTTCTCACATCTAAGAGGTATTTTTAAACTCTGTCAACTAGGCTGAGGTAGACAGAAGCTTTGTTACAGGCTTCCTGGTTTAACATCCTTCCTTGACATTTACTAGCTGTGAATCCTGGGCAAATTATTTAAACTTCCTGTATTTCAGTTCAGTGATCTATAAAACTGAGCTAACAATGGTGCCTGACAAAGTTGTGAAAATTAAATAAATTAAGTTATTAAAAGTAAAGTGCTGAGAACAGTGCCTGCACAGAGTAAGCACCCGTCAGCTGGAGCTACTTTTATCATCCTTATTCTTCCAAGAGCTTCCTCTCTGTTCCCAATTCAGCCGTCCTGTGCTTTGTTCCCACGTTACCCTTCCTTCAGCACAGACACGAGCTTTCAAACATTTCCCACTGTTTACCACACTAAGGACACACATCGTAGTCTGGCATTCAGAGAATTCTAGAACGTAAATTAGGGCCTTATTCCCATCTGTCGTCACTCTACTGCATTACGCTCAGGAGTTGGCGGAGATTTACTGTTCCTTGAACTTCTGTTCAGCTTTAATGCAGTGTGACTGCCCCCAATACTCTCCCTTTTCCCTATTTATTCATCACAACTTTCTTAAATCCTGCCATCTCCATGATGCCAAACTGCCCCATCAAATGTGATCTCTGGTTTTTCAAATCCTCACAGTACTGCGTGAGATGCTATCACCATGCTGCACCAAGACCTACAGTGGTTTGCATGGTGGATGCAGCCACTATGTCCTGACTCTTAGTCCCCTCCCAATTGTGGGCTTCCTGCCGGGAGGAGTTTAGGCTTATTTATCTCTGTATTCCCCAAGTTTCAGCAGTGGGCCTTTCAGGGAGCAGTAGCTCAGTAGATGATTATTGTTCTGAATTGAACCAATATCGTTAAATCCTAGTTAAGCAGTTTCGTGTACAACACAAATTTCTTGCTTATACTTTTACTGCTTCCTGCAGTACAGCTTCCTTACCTTGTTAAAACCAAAATTTTAAACATTAAAAGAATTCAGGTAGATACAGTTTCCCACAAGACATCAGAAACCATTGAATGTTAACAGACACAGTGGGATACTTTTCCTCAAGGGAGGACATTGCTATTTAGCATCATTTCAGTCATTCGACAGGTAATTGAAGGTTGCAGATTTCATACCACAAATCAAATAGAAGCAAGAAACAATATAAGAAACCTGTTATTCAAGCAGTGTTCATTAGACAAAAAACTATGGAAGATATGTGTATTCAAGTTAGAAAATATTGAAAAAGGGTTACATGTTTTTATAGTATAAGTTAATCAACATATACTTATTGTAAGTCACTGAGTGGTATCAAAAATATATGAAAAGTGTGCAATATTCAAGAACATAATTCACTAGTAAGAGAGGAGGGTGGCAGATTCACTCACCCAGGGATGCAGTAATTAGGCTTGAATGACAGCTGTAGCAGAGGGGAGAGAAAGGAAAGGGGAAGAAAAAGATGATTTAAAGATAAAAAACGGGGCACAGGGATTAAATGGGGGCAAGGGAGAAGAAATATTTTAAGATATTGAAACATTTTAGCCCTAGCATGTTGAGAAAATTTCTAATAGACATATACAAAATAGAGGAGAGGATTATTGGGGATGGTGGAGAAGAAAGAACAACAACAAAAAAGTAACACTATGATTTTAGGCAAACCGAGTTTGTGGTTAGAGTGTTCAAGTATAGACACCCAGAGGTCAGCAAACATTTGCAGGTACTTCATAAAGCACTTTCATAGTCATTATTTTGTTTGACATCTGTAGACATCCGGTGAAGTTCAGATAACTTAAGTTGTTTAATATTCCAAGTGGAGTAGCCTGGGCCTGGAGCCAAGTTTTCAGAGACCTAGTCCCCTTGAGAGCACTGCGTTTGGTAGGAGAGTGGTTTTGGATTTGCATCTTGTTTCTCTCAGTTTCCAACTCTGCAGTTTTATGTAGAGTTTTACTTCAGCTTTGCTAAGCTTTATTTCCCATCCATACTTATCTCCTAGGTGTGTTGTAAGAATTAAGCAACATTAAACCCTTAGACTAATTGGCACACAAAGTCTTAACACATGTCACTATTTTTGTTACTATAAAATGTAATTATTTTATTACTTCTACCCCAGAGCTGCTTCCCATGGAGCCTGGAAGCAGAAAGGGGGGAGAGAGGGGAGAGGAACACCGAGAGAGGGAGGGTGGGGGAAAAGAGACGAAGTCAAGGAGAAGTCTGGGTGAGAAAGGAGAGCTTGAGGGCTGGAGCAGGCGAGGGGAAGGCCATGCAAAGGAGAAAACCAACACTGACCGATTTGCTACTGTGAATTATCATTTCATTCACGGCCCAAATGACAAAGTGATTTGCCCAAGGTTCACAGGAAGATGGGTAGCTTTCGACCTGTCGAATGCTTTGGCACATGCTTTTTAATATCTTTCTTTTTATGTAACAAAGATGATTTCCATCTATTCTAGAAGTAACATGTCAATTACTGAAAATTTAGAAACTACCAAAGAGTGTCAGAGAAATAAAATTACCTAGAGATCACAACTGAAATTTCAATGTGTGTGCATTCGATCTTTTAAAATATATTTTTCTTCATTACTTTGACTTAAAATATAGTGTTAAATCCTAATTTTGTACTTAATATTATAAAATAAGCATTCCCCCATGTTATTAAAACTCTGCAGGCACTATTTTTAGTGGCTGGATTAAAGTTCATGAAGTAAAGTTACTGTGATTTAGATATATATACTTTTCTTTTTTTCTTTGAGGTTTGTGCTCTTTTCATTTTTTGTAATTAGAAACAGGGGTGTGAAAAATGTTTTTGCTTATTATCCTAAATGAAATAATTCAGGCGGAACAGGAAAAAACTGTATGCTTTTACTAATATGTGGAATATAAAACAAAAAGTAACAGATGAACTAAGAAAGCAAACAAGAACAAACTCACAGACACAGACAACAGCACGGTGGTTACCAGAGGGAAAGGGGGTGGGGCAGGGCAAAGTGGGTAAAGAGGGTGAGATATTCGGTGATGGATGGAAACTGGACTTTGAGTGGTGAGCACACAATATAGCACACAGATACCTAATTATGATCGTGTACACTTGAAAACTATATAATGTTATTAACCAGTGTTATAACAATTCTAAATAAAACATGCATAGAAGGGTTTTTTTTGTATTTAGAATTAGTTTATTTGGAGAGATCACAGTAGAGAAATCACTGGCTACAGGTTCTGGCAGCATTGTGGAATATCAGTGCATCGTTTTCTGATGTGCACCCCATCAGCAACAAGAATCGGTTGTCCTTTGCTGATATGGAGGTGAATTTTTAAAATATGTTTTCTTAGCATTGAAGAGATTGACACATGTCACTATTGACACATGTCACTGTTTTGCTACATAGTTTAAACAACTTCTTCATGAAAGAATGTTCACATTTCTTTGCTCATTTGTTTACTAGCTACTAGCATAGCAGTGTTTTCTTACTATGCTGTGATTTTTATGCTATAAAGATGTTGAGACTTTTCCCCCTCATCCACATACCTAGGCTCAGAAATCCACCCACTGTTTGATGACAAATAAGCTCTGCTTGTGTAGCTAAGAGACAAGTCTATTATCAGCTATCAGAAATTCTTGGTGAACTTGACCATTCTTGAAGAAAACATAAAACCGTTTCATTCACGGGAAAAAGGAAGCAAGCTTGCTTATTCTTAAGTAACAGCAAGAATGGAAAAGCAGCTGGGAATGATTGAAAAGGGTTGAAGTAAGTGGAGTGGTTCATTTACCTTCTTAAGTGAGCAATTGCCCAACCTCAGGCAGCTGCTCTTTAAGGGACCTGGGAAGAGGAGAGCAGCTGGCTTCCCCAGCTGCTTATTCCTTTCTTCACGAAGTACCTGCTGCCTGCCTCACACTTCCCTCCTGCCCTGCATTTGGTGTCTCTGAGCCTGGAGTCACAGTGGGCTCCCAATTGGTGAGAGTGGCCTTGGCTCTTGCTCTCTCTGTTCATTATTATCTTGTCTCTCTTCCCCACGCTCCTCTGAGATAGTAATTAATTTTTTCATTCAAAAAGATATAGTCAAATATTTATAATATTATTAAAAAAAACACAACACAGTAAAGTAAAAGCCTTCCTTGTCAATTATAGTTCTTCTTTTTGGAACTGAATGTTGATATCCTTTGCTTAGATTTGCCATCGAGATTTTTTTCTTATTTACATATAGAGATTCCTCATATAGTTATGTTATTATGTTCTATATCTTTGAAATATTTTGCATGTTTTTGTGTGGTCATTGACTTGTCTTTTATCTGAATTTATGTGCTTTATAAATAGTTGTGAATTTTTCAAATGTTGATGTTAATGTATAGGCTCTTTTTCTTTATACTGCTTTTGTATTTAGTATGTTTCCTTTTTCTACGAAAGTCTTTCCTACTCCAAAGTTATGAATGTATTCTTCTTTTTCTTGGAATTGCTCTTTTGGATTAGTTTTTCTATATTTAAAAAACTAGGTTATACACTGACATGCTGAAAAAATCAGTTATATAAAAAGATATGTATACTAAAAAGTCTTGGGGCCCACTCTGAATTTATTCTTGATATGTATCCTCTTGCCACTATATTTAGCCATTTAATTTAGTTTATTCTTCCAATGTTTCTGAATACAAAAATATACATATACACATACATATACATATACATATAAATACATATACACACATACATGCAAATATACATTTGTAACTGCTTATATATCTATAAATGAGCATATATAAATGCACATACATAAAAGTATGCCTAAATCTATCCTCCTTCAATACACAGAAGGATGCCTTGACATTTTATTATACCAATAAATCTGGAATTTCAAAAATAACCTGATATAAGAATTTAATTTTTTCCCCTAAATAGATGTTTGGCTTACTTTCTCTCTCTGTCTCTTTCTCTTTCTCAACTGTTCTGAGGTACCACTATAGCATCTCTTGCCTCACCTTCTGGAAAGAATAGTGTAAATTTTCTTTTGAGAAACTACTTTTGCCCTAGCAATGGTCTTATGATTTGTGTAAATTGATCCCATGCTCAGGATTGGGATGGGTTCATTAGTCACTTTACCATAATGGCCATATTAGGTTCAGGTGTGTAATCTAAGCCATTTAGAATGAAACTTAAACCTTTGCTTGGAATGCTGAGACAGAGATGGTCACTTTTATGCTCCATATTAGAGGAAGTCCACTCACACCTATGAGGGGACCCAGTTTTCAAGTAAACTGCATCATGTAAAACAGAGCAGACCAAAGGAAGATACAGGACCATTGCAGATGTTTTCAGAAGCATCTGGATGAAGCACTACCTGAAGCCAGTTTTCATTCCCCCCAGATTTTTCCATTACAAGTACCAATAAATATCCTTTAATTTTTAACCTAATATAAATTAGACATTCTGTTATTTGCAGCAGAAATAATCACAACTGACATAACTATTTTTATCTTATAATAACTATCTACATGTACCTGAATGTATTTTGGTCCTCGTTTCTGTTCAGTATGTCCATTCTTGTGCCAACATTAAACTGTCTTAATTTCTCCACTTTATACTTTGTGTTAGGAAACTCTCTTACTCAGCCTCATGTCTCTTACTGGGGATTTGCGACTCCTCTCTCTCCACACTAACTCACCCCTTCCCTCAGGAAAAGTAGTTTACTTGAGGAAATGAAGCTCTTGCCTTTGTCTGTGGGACTGCAGAGCCTGCGAGCCTGTGCATTCCCTCTCTGTTACCCTCCCGGGGTGAGGTTCCTGGCAGTGCCTTCCCAGCATTTCCCCAGCTGCTGTCCCCGTGGCCTGGTGGGGAAGGTCAACTGGAGGGAAGAAGGGGGAAACCCACACTGCATTCTGCACTCTGGCTTTACTGCCAGTGAAGGAACTTATATTTTAATTCTTAACCAGGTCATAAATTTATCCACAATTTTTTCACAATCAGGAATAGCACCTGGGAGTGGTGGTGTTTAAAACCTCAATAGTATGTTTTGAAAACTGGTAGAGAAAGTGTTTCTTGCTCTTTTTTTTTTGCTTCTTCTTTCTAAAAAATTTTTGTATCTTCTTGCACATTTACTCTTTTAGATAAATTTTCAGGTCAACTAGGCAGAACCAATAAAAACTCCCCTGGGCCTTTGATTGGGATTGGATTAAATACATAGAATAACTTTAGAAGAACTGGTTTCCTAAAAAAGTGTTCTTATTCAGGAGTTTGGCACATTTTTCTGTTTATTTAGGGATGTACTTCATAAATGCCTGATAGATTTTTCAATAAGTTTGATAGATTTCTATGTATCCCTATGTATTTTATGATATTGATTATGATGGCAAAGGGAATTCAAGAACTTTTGCTCATTGTTTAGTTGGGGTAATAAAAAACATTTATATTTGCTTATTGATTTCTATTCTTGCCATGATTAAATATTTTATTAGTTCTAATCATCAGCTGTTTATTTTTGATTTCCACAAAGGCAATCATACTAACTTAAACAATAAAAGTTTGCTCCTCTCATAACACTACACTTCTAGGATTAATTGAATTACCTAGAACTCTGCAGTGTTGAATAGCTTAGATGGCAGACATCTACATGTGGTTCCTAACTTGTATTCATCTGCAGTTAAAGCCTCCCACTGATTGTGATGCTTGCAGTTGGATGAAGTTTTCTCTGCTCCCTGTTTGCTACGTCTTTCAAAATAAGCAGTGGGTTTTACATTTTACTGTGTTTTTTCCTCAGCATATGATCATATATTTTTTTCTTCCTTTTTTTGTTAACATAGAGAATGACATTAATGGACATTCTAATTCAAACTACATTTACCTAGTTAATATAAACTGCTCTTTATTTTTAAATTTTTTATTTATTTAATTTTAGAGAAGGGATAGAGAAAGAGAGGGAGAGAAATGATGTGCCAGAGAAACATGGACTGGTTGCCTATTGCATGTCCCCCACTGGGGACCTGGCCCGCAACCCAGGCATGTGCCCTGACTGGGAATCTAACTGGCCACCTTTCAGTCTGCAGGCTGGCATTCAATCCACTGTGACACTCCAGCCAGGGATAAAGCATTCTTTATCAGCACATTTAATTCTGTAGATGTACTGCTGTATTTAACTTACTAATAGTTTAGTTAGAAGTTTTGTTTTCATATTTATAATTAAGATTGGACCATATTTTTCCTTTTGCTTGTGTCTTCTCTTATCTAGTTTAGTATCAGTTTTGCTAGTCTTTTCTAATTAGCAAAGATTATTCCAGTCTTTTGGGATACATTTCTGACTATCTTAATTTCTTCTACATTATTGTTCTCTTGAAATTTTTTATTCCTTTAGACAATTTTGATTATGTATATATTTTAGAAAATTAATAATTCCATTTCAAATTTTCAAATCTGTACAAAGTTATCTCTTATGCTTTCTTCATCCCCCCTTTTCTGTGGTTATTTTTTTGTTCTTATTTCTTTGATAATTTATTTTTAGGGTTTCCTTTTTCACCCTTGATCCACAGAAGAGCCAAGGATTTGTTAATTTTAGTGGTTGTGTTAGGAAATCAGGCTCGATTTATTGATATAGTATGTTTTTCTGTTTTGATCATTGGTATCTCATATGCTTCTCATTTTTGAAAAATCCTTAAATACACTGATTTTCTGATAACATTTTTTTTTTCGATAACATTCTTTTTTGATACATTATGGTTTTAGGTTTCAGGTTATGTATGTTACACACATGTTCTCTGTCTCTCTCATTTCAGAATATATAATAAGAGGTTGGTCCTGGTGGCTCAAGTCATGCTTTTCTGTTCTGTAGTTCAAATAAAATATCAAAAAGTGCAAGACTTTCTAGCTATTACAATTATCTACAACTGCTCACATTCTATCAGGTTTGTCTAATGTTTTTCCCTTCCTTTGCATTAACTTCTAGCAAAATAAATAATAAAACAGATAATCAAAATGTCTAGCACTTGAATCACATTTACGCAATCAATGA